>LN890976.1:169832-182315 GCA_900010015.1 Tuber aestivum
GCTTATGTGTACAGACATACAATACACGACGTCCAGCAGGAGCTGTTTGACGTCGCAGCGTTTATCCCTACAGCTCAACGAGCTACTCACTAGCTACGACAAATGAAGTTCTTTAGAATAGCTCTCAATTGAATGTATATAGATCTCTTAACACTGATTCTACTGGGGATTGTGCGACGCCCCCACTGTAATTTTTGCATGATTACAAAATAAGCTTCTAAGCCGTAACACAAGTCGCAAAGCCATGAAACGAATGAAATACTATGATGAAAATCGAACCCACTCTTACTCAGCAGCTCGGGACGCCAAATCGCCTCTACTGTGTGTCCAACCGACACAACCTAAGTGAACTGACGGAAATATTGACATAGGAAACACACTGGCAGGACGAAACAGTGACAATTCACTGTAACTGCTCAAACATATGCTTGAAAAGTCAGCTCACGTGGTATTCATCTAGGATCACTCTGCGGGTAAACGCAACGTGAATCTTGGCTGTTTTCTCACTTTCACTTGTTGTCGTCCGACTCGTCGTCACCGTGTACTGATCCATGGCGCGATCTCTTCCGCCTGTCTGCCGACATGTTTGCTGGATCATAATCAGCGCTGCCCTTCCGCACCTCGGAACTCCCTGGGCGAGTGGGGAACACACCAGTGCCCCAACGCTCAACTGCATCTTCTCCGAGATACTCGTGTGCCCGCAATGGTGGGCTGTCAGGCCTTATGGCGTTGGACTCACGGTAGGAATAGACTAGGAGATCTAGAGGGTCATCCTGAACGGGGTTCGAGAGAAGCCACGCTCTGACGGCCTCGTTATTGTCGATAAAAACAAAGTCGAGGTCGTTTAGAGGGCTCTCGGGAGATGTTCGGAGCATCTGACATCCGTCAAAAGTGGCGCCCAGTATGTACCTGACCCTGGATACAGGTAGGCATCTCAGGATCATAGCACACACCCCTTGAAAGTCATATGTATCCATAACTGCAAACTCTACGCCTGTGATATATGGTGGACGCCAATGAAGCGAGTGGCAGTTGGGGTGTGCACGTGCTAACATTTTTTGGGTGCCGTGCAGCCCAAGGCCCCTGATGGACGGCTCGACCCAGACAATACGCACCGCCCGAGGGCGCCCAAGTAGTGCATTCCAATCTATATTTTCTTAGTATGCCTGAGTCTTAATACCGTCACTGGGAGTTTTTATAAGCACTAACTTGTTAGCACAGAAAGGGATCAAGGACCTTTGTCAATGGTAGTACCTCTACCTCCTGATGCCGGATGTTGGAGTACATTGTGTATTCGCTTTGGCGCCTGAACTACCTTTTTAACTTGGGTCTGAGTCAGGTTCTGCGATTCTGGGGACACCGGAACAGCATTGTCAACTGGAGTCGGATTCCGGGATTCCGAGGGCAGCGGAGCTGTTTTGCTAACAGGAGTTTGATAAAGATTCTGGGTTCCCTCGGAAGCCAGAACTGCTTTGCTAACTAGAGATTGAGACAAATTCTGTGATTCCGAGGGTACCAGAAAACCTTTTTTAACTGGACTCTGAGGCAGAATCTGAGATTCCAATTCTGCCAGAACACCTTTGGGCGCTGTGACTTGAAACAGGATTTTGCCCACCTTGACAGGTTGGCCCACGAAGGGTCCTGGCAGAGTAGGGTCCCAGTGGGCTGGGGCCCTGGGTGGAAGCAAGATTGCGTCCACGATCAAGCTCCTGGGCACTGTTACGGGGGCGCCCACAGCCGCATGACTTGGAGGACTCCTGAGAAGTGTGGTTTCGTAGTTCTTAACAGCATCCGTAACCAGTAGGACAACGGCTTCATCGATCTCCTGAATCCTGGGTAAGTCGTTTGCTGCTTGTGCAGAGACCAGGAAATCACAGGCTGGACGCAATCTCCTCATCCCCTCCACAATCTGGCTGAAATCATTATTTGGGAAACTATGGATATTGACAAAGTTCCTTGCTAGCAACTGGTTTTTGATGGTTGATCGCCATGCCATAGATAGCGTCTTCCCCTGCATGCTATCTGCGAAGCCAAGAGATGTCTTATACTTGCTGATTTTTCGACTAACAGGGCACTGAGCGTTAACCTCTCCAGCAAGGGAATTCGCAGCAAGCACGTACGCTTGACCTGCGGGACTTGGATGTTTCTTCTTTCCCTTACCGAAGTTGGGCCTGTGGATGTACTGGAAGTTAATGGGGGCCTGCGCCATGTCGTCTTGCTTTATTCTAATGGGTGGAACGGCTGGAGGTTTTGTGTGTTGTGGGCGTTAGGAATAAGCATAAATAGTTGGTAGTACGGCATCATTCCCGGGTGGGCAGTTCATTTCATTAATCAGAAATCACGACAGTCAATATGAAAGGGCGCTTGTTTTTCAACAATTTGGGAATTATATTCCCATGTTCAGGATGTTCTGGCTGGCACGGGATGAAAGTTGGATAATCAAACTATGCGATAGGTATTTATAATCAAGAGTATAAACTCAGAGGTCTACTACTAGTGCTAATGAAACTCGGTCGCTAGAAAGAACATGCACTTGCTCCTACCTGATGTCGCCATTCAGCGCGCTAGACCGGAACCTTTACTAGCGGTATTTCCTGAAGTGACAAGCGCCTAAACTTCCCTCCGCCAGCACGCCTACGAGTAAACACCCCGTCATGCGTCTCTGGACCTATTCAAAATTTACTTCAATCGCTGGCTTCTCAATCGCCATGCCTATCAAGTGCTCTTTTTGTCGCCGCCGGTACGCTCGTGCAGGCCCTTTTGAAAAACACCTCCAAATGGGGCATTCAAATTTAGACGTCATTCTCGCGTCTACTGTGCGGCGCATTGCCCCCACAGATCATACTCACATTGCCGGCAGCGAAGCAGATGTACCTAACCAAGACGACGCGAATGGCGAAAAAGAACAGCTTGATTCAGACTACGAATCTGAAGTAAGCTGTGGCGGATCCGATGCCGGTAGATTAAATGTTGCGTGTGAGTCCGATACGGAACCACTCGATGTTGATAGGGTTTCTTCGTCAGCCACTCGACGAGCGAATTATCCAGGCGCTGGGCAATCAATTGGGGATGTGAAGGGATTTGAAGAAGAACTCGATAATCTGTCCGAGGACCCATGGGCCCCACTCTCTACGCCACATGAGTTCAAACTCGCGTCCTGGTTTATTCGGTCTAAAGTCCCAAAGTCACGAATCAACGAGTACTTTTCAACGGGTCTTGGCACATCCGCCTCAGCAGGCTTTACCTTGATGTATACATTAGAGGCCCGCCTTCGGCAATTAGATCCATACGGTTCTTATCTGCAATGGTTCGAAGGCCAAGTTGACAATGGCACGAGAAGATTGCCCTTTTTCTATCGCAACATTCTGGACTGTGTCAGATATCTTCTGCGCCAGAGCAGATATACCCAAGATCTCGTATACGCGCCGCGGCGTGAATATGACGCCAACAGTCAGAGGGTATACACCGAAATGCATACAGCGGACTGGTGCTGGGACATCCAAGTACAGTGCTACATTGTTATCCCACTACTGTTGGCGGGAGCCCAAGCTAACAGATCTCAGGACGCCCTTCCGCGTGGCGCCACAATCGTCCCCATTATTCGGAAGTTGGATCAGATGCACCTCAGCAACTTCTCTGGTAACCAGAAGGGATGGCCAGTATATATCACCGTTGGGAATCTGCCGTCGACCACGTGTAACCGACCTGGATCAATGGCGGTTCTCCTTCTCACTCTCTTGCCTGTGCCCCCAAAACTGGCAAACTCTGCTTCTGCAAATGAACTCCAGCAACAAATCAATGCGGATACGCTACAAGGTATATTCCAGCTAATATTTGAGCCCTTGCAAGATGCAGCACAAGCGGGCGTCCCGGTTGACTGTGCAGATGGGAGTGTCCGGAGGTGCTTCCCTATATTGGTGGCTTGGATGGCGGATCATATGGAAAATGTAGCCCTACATGGAGTAAAATCCGATGCCTGTCCGAAGTGCGAGGTGCCTCCGGACAGGTTAGGATCCTTGATACAAAACGGGTATCCCACGAGGCATTACGCGACATACGAAGGACTACAACAAGGAAGCCTGGATCATGAAACAGACTCCGTGGCCGACGACATCAATAGCACCTTTGAGGGTCTTGGCGTCAAGATTGGACGAAATGTCTTTCATGGGCTTCCACGTGTTTTGGCGCCCAATCTATACAAACCAGATTTGCTCCATACAGTTTACCTCGGACTATTTAAGCACATGATGGACTGGGTTCAATCATTTCTCAAGAAACACGCACGAAGTCAAACTTTCGACGACGCCGCGAAGGCTTTACCACCGTATCTGGGATTCTTTGTTCCGAAAAAAGCGTACCGCGAGGTTACGCAATGGCAAGGAAAGGAGATGAGGAACCTGGGTCGCTGTCTTCTGGGAGTGCTTGCCATGGCGCTGAGACAACCCGACAGTACACAAGTAGGGCCCTTCAAACGCGCCCTGGCGTGCATTAGATATTTACTAGATTTCACTTTAATGGCACAATACCGAAGCCATACACAGGCGACTTTAGATTATATGCAAAATTATCTCAACCGGTTCCATGCAATCAAGGATGTTTTCCTCGAGTTTCGGATATCAAAATGCACACGAGCAAAAGTTCAGGAGCAATGGAGAGAAAAACGCAGAGCAGCCGTAGCTCAATCACCAGCCCGCGCGAAATCCAACCGGCTTCAGATGCGAGTGGGGCATGTTGAGATTGAAGACGACCAGCGTTTGGACTTGATCCATACGGAAAGTCATTTCCATTTTATCAAGATGCATCTACTTGCTCACTTTTGCGATCACGTAATGCGGGTTGGCAACATTCCAATGTATTCTACCAAGTTTGGAGAGCTGGCCCATAAGGAACAGATTAAAGATAGATGGCGATGCTCGAATAAAAATGATGCTGCGCGGCAGATACACCACAGCTACGGCCGACAACACTTGATCCGAATGCAGCTTCTGAACTTAGATTTCCTACAACGTCACAGGGCCCACATCCCGGCTGACGTTGGTAAACTATTGGACCCGGCGAGCTCACTATCCGTACCAGAGACCCGCCGTAGGGTCCTGAGAGGACGTCGTGCCGATGTTTCTGATGCTTCAGATTATTGCAACGTCTTGGGTATCTCGATTGAGGACCTCTGTGGGGAATTGATTCGATATAGCCGTCAAGGCCAGCCCCTTAACTGCCGGCTTCCGGAAGATCCTGCGGTACTCCGGTATCTTCCTGTCGAGCTCCTAACACAACTTGAAATTCCTGTTCTGGCGTTTCAGGAAACAGATGTTTACGACATACACTGGGCGCGATCCACAGGAGACAAGCCGTTCCGGAAACAGGGAAGCCGCAATGATTGGGTTTGGGTACGGACTGGTGGGGAGGAGATGTATGGTGCACTAAGAGGATGCCTGCCGGAGAAACTTGTGGCGCTCTTCAAACTCTGAGACTGCACACAGGGCGATAGTGTTTACCGACTCGCGTGTGTCCAACTGCTGAGCGTAGTTAACTCGGGACGCCCATCCGAGTTTCATGATCTCAACACCGTACAGCTGAAGCAGGGTGCCTGAAGATTTTCCATAGTAGATATTGGCACCATTACCGGCTTGGCGCACTTGATCCAGGACGCGGAACAGCGCTGGCTTGTTAATAGTCAGATCAATTTACGGACGTTTAACGAAATATATTGAACGATTTGGCAAATCGCTCAGCCAGTATAGGATCCCACGGGAAGGATGATGCAGCGCAGGGCCAAAACCGGTCTTTGCATCCTGTTCTCATAGTATGGGCATGGGGCTGGGACACCTAGGAATTGATGGCATTCAACATATGGGACTTAGGCGCTTATGGCAAGAGAAGGGCGAGAATGAGGGCTATGGTGTGGATATCACATAACGGGAAGCTCTTGGAGTTGTAACCCTCTATAGATAGCATAATGTAGATAGATTCGCAAGTCATAAAATGGAAATAAACTTGATCGAGATATGACATTCAGAGTGGGAATGGGGTGGTGGCAAATGGAAGCCTACATGAGATACAGAGTCCTGAAATCGGTAGGACCCAATTCTAAAAGTAGAAGTGTGGCGTCAGGAGTTCCCAGTGAGGTGCAGGCGCCCGGGGGAGATGTGGACCGAGTCCAGACACCAGAGGATGGGACGATGTCAACCAGACGGGGGGACGCCGGGTATCAAAACATGGTATCGAGGCCATGAGAACAGCAGATACGCCGAATGCGTTACAACAGGATGGAGAAAGAAGGTGTGGATACGGGCGTCCGGAATAGAATAAAATGTGGGAGGTGAGTGGGGACGGGGTCAGGACGGCCGGACGTGGGAGACGTTGCCGATGACTGGATAAACCGGGGGTTGAAATGGAGGACGCAGCGGACGCGGCTGGCCGTTGCAACGCAAGACCAGACGCACAGGATGCAGGGGACGCAGGGGAAAAACACCAGGCGTCCGGACGCGGCGCCCGTGCGTCTGACGCAGGATTTATATTCGCTGATGCATGAAATACGGGGTGTATTTTCCACCGTCCGGAAATTTCCAACTTAAAGGTAAGGTCACCTCATTTCTCGAGTATTCGAAAGGGTCTATAAAGTTTTGGGCTTAACTTCTTCGACGGTCGTTTCGTTCGAATATTTTTTGCATTAAGCATTACTCGGTCTCCAACCTTGTAATCTGGTTGTTGCTTAACCAGGGGGTCGTAGTATTTGCTCATCGCTTCTTGAATAAGTTGTAGGGTGTCACGGACTTGTTGGTATATTTCCTTCATCCAGTGAGCGTAGGTTGTGGCTCCTGGATTCCGTACTTCTCTTTCCTTCATCTACTCCGTTTGTGGATGATAACCGTAGTTTGCGTACAATGGGGTTAAACTGTATGCTTTGGTTACCGAGTTGTTGTATGCGTGCTCGGCTAATGGTAATAGAGAACACCAATTATCCTGACCATAGTTGACGAAACTTGGAAGGTACGCTTCCTGGACTTGGTCGGTTCTTTCGGTTTGTCCGTCAGTTTGAGGATGGTAGGCGGTTGACATCCTTCGTTTGATGTCTAGTGATGCGCACAGTGATTCCCAGAATTCTCCTGCAAACTTGGAGTCCATGTCAGAAACGATTTCAGTGTGCAACCCATGAAGCTTGCAAACTTCTCGTAGGAATGAGGTTGCCACATCCTTAGCACTTGCGGTGGTTGGTAATGGTATAAAGTGGGCCATTTTGGTGAATCGGTCAACTACAACCATAATCTGGGTGTTGTCGTTCGATGGAGGTAGTTGCATGATGAAGTCCATAGAAATCGAGTTTCAGGCCGTGAAAGGTATTTGTGACGGTTGTAAAAAACCATACTTGGTGTGTCTTGGGGCCTTACTATGTTGGCATTCATCACATGACTGAACATAGTCGTTGACCCAGTCGCTTAATCCTTTCTAGTGAAAATCTCACGTAAGGATTTCTAATGTCTTTTCTTGTCCGAAATGTCCAGCTACTTTGGAGTTGTGACAACTTTTCGCAATTAAAGTTTGTAGTTCCTCCGAGGCTGGTACGTACAGCCTATTTTTGAAATAGATGAGCCCATCTTTGGTTGACCAGTACTTAGGCCATTGTGCCTTATGGTTTCTTAATCTTTCCAATTCCTTCCTTCTGGATTCCCAGTCCTCGTCTTCCTCTCCTGCCTTTTTTTACCGATGATGTGAAATCTTCATGGAACCTCTTGGGGTTTGCATTTAGCACTACCCTAGTTGCTATGACCACTGATTCTTTATGCAGTTGGTCATGAGTTTCTTCGTCGGTTAAGTCAAAATGTTGGTTGAGGTTCGAGTCCTCATTTAGGAAGTTGATACGAGGTGGGGTCTCGGTTAATCCAGTTCCCGTGGTCCCGAATCCTTGTTCTCCTCTTTCCGTGTCATCCAACTCCATCTCTTCTTGGACTTCACCAGTGTGAATCTTCTCTAAGATTAACTGAACAATCTTAGTGCCAGCTTGTGCTTTGTAGTCCTCACTATGCCTGTTGTAGAGCAGTGCCTTGACTTCTCCTCGGTAATCCACATTGATGACACCGGCGCGGGTGTCAATTCCATATTTGGTAGCTAAACCACTTTTTGGTGCGATGCGACCGTAAGTTCCTTTTGGTACTGCTATTGCTATTCTGGTTTTGAGTAATGCTTGTCCTTTTCCCAGTACGATAGTATCTTTTAATGCATACAGATTGTAGCCAGCTGCTTCTCTGGTTCCTTTGGTTGGTAACTTAGCCTCTGGGCAGAGTCGCATTGCTCGAAATAGGTTTTGTGTAGGGTTGACTGTTACTTTCTCGTCGTCTTCCGATCCTAGTACTATAGAAATTCGGATAACGGCGAAGTGCGCTGGTTTTAAAATCGACTGCTTAGTTCGTTCAGCTCCTCCCTCAGGGCGGTACTCCGGCCGCCTACTCAGCGCATCTGGTTTGCCGTTACTCGTTCCTGGTCGATAGACAATTTTGAAGTTAAAATCAGTTAACTTCTGCGCCCAGCGAATTTGTCGGGTGCTCCAGGCTTTCATGGTAAGGAAGTACTGCAGATTCTGGTGATCCGTATATATGGTAATTGGACTATCCGTTCCCATCAAATAATGTCGCCATTCCTTGAATGCTTCGACAATGGCAAGGAGTTCCTTGTCATGGATATCGTAATTGTGTTTTGCGGGATTGAACTTTCGGGAGTGGTAAGCAATTGGGTATAGTCGTTTTTCCAAAAATTGGGAAAGTATGCAGTCCAAGGCGAAATCGCTAGTATCAGTTTCCACAACCATATCCCGTTCAGGTTTGAAATGGCACAATATTGGTGCGGTGATGAACTTCTTTTTCAGAAGCTTCAAGGATTCGTTTGCTTCGTCAGTCCACAGGAAACCATTCGGGTTTACCTTTAATAATTCCGTAATGGGTTTGCAAATAGCCGAGAAATTCTTTATGAATCATCGGTAAAACTTCGCGAAACCAATGAATATTTGTATGTCTCTTATGGACTTTGGTGGCACCCATTTCTTGATGGCGTCCACCTTTCTTTCACTCATCGACACTCCTGTCGTTGAGATTATGTACCCTAAAAATTCCAACTCTTTTATGTGGAAGATCGATTTTTTTAGCGAGATCGCTAACCTATGCCATAGTAGTTGCCTTAGGACTTTTCGTACGAGTTCGATGTGTTCCTTCTTGTTTTTTGAATAGATTAGTATGTCGTCTATGTAACATACGACTCCTTGATCCAAGAATTCCTTCAATACAACATTCATCATACTCTGAAATGTTGCCAGTGCATTAATTAGTCCAAATGGCATGACTTCGTATTGTTTTAAACCGTACTTTGTTTCAAAAGCGGTTTTGTTGCCATGTCCTTTTGCTATTCGAACTAAGTTATAGCCCTTGGCTAAATTGATCTGTGACATAATGTCGCATCCTTCCACTCTGTCCCGTAGCTCCGACATTAGAGGTAACGGACATTTATTCGCAATCATAAGTTCATTTAGCTTACGATAATCCACACACAGTCATAGGCCTCCACCAGGTTTTGGGGCGAAAAGAACTGGCGCTCTGTATGGAGATTTGCTAGGAATTATCTTTCCTTGCATAGTCATCTCGTCCAGGTATTCTCTTAGAACCTGAAGTTCTTTTTCCGACATAGGATATATCAGTCCCCATGGTGGTTTAGCTCCTTTGACCAGTTCGATTTTGTGGTCGAACTTGCTATGGTCCAGTAATCGATCCGAGGCTTGTGTGGAGAACATGTCTTTATAATCCTGGTAGCACTTAGGCAACCTTTCCCAAACTACTTCCCAGGGTTCGTCAGGGTACTCAAATGGTGCTATCATGCCTTTGGCATACATTTGTCCGACAAATATAGCTTTTTCGTCAAGTAGTAGGGACTCATCCCATTCCACTTCAATAGGATCTTGTGCAGGTCCGGTATAGTCCACACACTTTTCATCCATAAACGTCCACGATTTGGAGTTGCCAATATTGGTGATCGGATGTTACTCATGCTACCAACTGAAAGGTATGATCATATCCTGAGCGACTGTGTTAACCACGTCGCAGGATACAAGTGACGAGTACTGGTTGGTTCCTATTTCCAACCGTATAGGATGGGTATAAAGCCATCCATTTTCTTTAGAGGGTTTGCCGTCAAACCCTTCGATCTGGAGAGGTTTCTTTCGTCTTTCGGTAGGTATGCGTAATCGCTGTACTAAATTTTTGCTAATAACAAAGATATTGGGGCCAGAGTCTCATAACACGCGAATTGGTACTCGATCTTTGTTTGAACGAAGGTATGCTGTGCCTTCAGGGCACTTGTATCGTTACGGTTCTGGTACACTGGTTTTGGCTCGTTTGGACTCTGCATGGGGGCCCTGGTTGGTTGTCTGTTGTTTGCTCATGGTTGCGGGGGTGGTGATTGTTACCACGCCAGCATGGTTTCGGCTACTAAAGCCTCCTCAGACAACCTTGGAATGTTTCGCTTGTTTACCCTCAATAACGATATTTAATCATACCGAACTCAGAAACCCAAACTGAGTCGAGGATCAACCTTTTAACCTGGCCTTAGGGTTTGCTTTCGGTTCCCACCAAGGGGGGACCCCCTGGGGTGAGCACACTGTCCCCAGTTTCCCTCATCCTGATGATGGACTACCCCATTGCCATCGCCATGGGTGCCCCTTCCTGTACTTGCACCAGCCTTTCCTTGCAAGACGCCCCGTTTATGACTAATGCATGTGGAGTCTTTGGACATCGGGTTCTCTTCCCTCGCTTAGAACCGTTTTAAACTGGTATGCCTTTCTGGGACTCTTTCTATCCGGTGTACCACCTTGCTGAGCGCTCTATCGCCAGTTTCAACTCATATCAGGCTGTGTCCAGCCAGCTTAGACTCCTGTCTAGCTGGTTTGATAGGTGTGCAGTATCTGGTTGTACTCCCGATCTTCTTTGCCCGTTTTCACATGCAACGCCTAGCGGAGGCCTACAAAGGGTGTGCATCCTGCTCCTTAGGTACTTTGCATCCTTTGGCACTTTCTTGGAGTGCGCCTCTGCGTCATTCTTGCATAATGCATTCCAAAGAGCAAACCGCTAGGTCGGGGAGAGATATACTATCAAGCAAGAACGCGTATTTCTTCGTCTTGTTGACCATCCTATGTAGGGTGCACTTCCCTTGTGCAGATGCTCCACCGTTGCCCTGGACTTCGTTTCTATACCCTCGCTTAATCTGAAGTCATTTCCCAAATCCAAGATGCTGGGTTTGCTCGAGTTTGGCCCACCTTTCCACCTGCAGGTTTTGGGCGGACTTCTACTCGTCAGGTTCTTGGGACTGCAATCCTGCACCCAGTAGTTAGATTTACCGTGGCGGCCTTTCGACATTCTCCCTACTTATGATTTGTGAGTCCACAGCGCGTGCAGCCATCATTCTTGCACCGTGAGTCGATCGTTTCTTGTGAAATTCCCTCGTGGGCTGATCTCCAATTGGTATATACTCGTTTTGGAGGTGACGAGCCTGTTGTCGTGGGTTTCCACTTTCCTTTTTCGTTTTGCTTTGCTGGGGACCAAGTCTTAGCCTTTCCTTTAGGTTGGCTACTTCGGTCCTTGTCCTCAAACTTCCTTTTCGGACTTGTCGTCGCGGAGCTGCCACTTTT
Organism: Tuber aestivum; assembly: GCA_900010015.1. Classification (NCBI taxonomy): domain Eukaryota; kingdom Fungi; phylum Ascomycota; class Pezizomycetes; order Pezizales; family Tuberaceae; genus Tuber; species Tuber aestivum. The sequence continues at coordinate 181,498 of LN890976.1, forward strand.
TAAGCAGAGTTGCTCATTGAATTCCTCATCCTTCATGCCTATAGCTTGTAGCTGTTTTATCCATGCATCATCCGAGTCAACTTCCTCATACGACATCCTACGTAGGATAGATGGTGGGAGTTTACTTTCCACAAGTTGTCTCCAGCTTTGACCCTTCATTTGTCCCTGGATATTCAACAACTCGAGTTGAGTAATATAGGCCTCGAGGTTGTTATTGTAAGGCACTTTCGTCATCTGATTTAGTGCCTTTCGAGCCTCATTGTATGGAGCGTAATGCTGAGTAATTTCCGTTTAGAAATTTTCCTACAGCTGAAACTCCTCTCGTCTCTCCTGGCCCGCTAGTCCAGCCATGGCGTTTTGGTACTATTCCTTGAAGGGTATTACATCCTTCCCTTTCGTCCTGCCTAGGGCACATACGATCTTGTCGTGGTCGTGTTCCCAGTGATGAGGGTTTCTCCTAAAATAATATTCGCATTCCGTTAACCAGTTTTCCACCTTCTAGTAACTAAGATTTTCCAAATAAGATGGCAGTTAGGCCGGTTTCCTACTAGCCCCAGCCACTGCCTGCGTCATTAAGGCTGCCCACTCTTCAGCCTCTAAGTGTATATTTCCGGGTTCATTGGGTGGTCCTCCTCTGCCGGGAGGGCCACCACCATCACCTGGAGGTCCGCCACCTCCGCCTGGAGGGCCACAGCCTCCACCGGGAGGTCTACCGCCTCCGCCGGGAGGTCCACCGCCTCCGCTTAGAGGTCCACCACCTCTGCCTGGAGGGCCACCGCCTCCACCTGGAGGTCCACCGCCTCCGCCTAGACGGGCCA
>LN890976.1:182335-193092 GCA_900010015.1 Tuber aestivum
GGGAGGTCTACCGCCTCCGCCGGGAGGTCCACCGCCTCCGCTTAGAGGTCCACCACCTCTGCCTGGAGGGCCACCGCCTCCACCTGGAGGTCCACCGCCTCCGCCTAGAGGGCCACCGCCTCCGCCAGGAGGTCCACTGTTTGGGTCCCTTTTTGGGGGCACCGGTGGGGGTGGTGGGGCATAAGCACTTTGGTGGTCTGCTTCAGTCTCCTGGACCGTTCCGGCATAGGAAGCTCCTTCGTAGGGGCTTGGAGGAGGTAGAGGTGAAAAACCAATATTGCCTGGTTGGTTGGTGTGGCCTGTTGGGACCTTTCCGAATCGTCTTTCTAATGCCAGGGTTACTCCATTGGCAATTAGCTCGCTCATCATTCCTGTCATATCCGCTATTCCGGTCCTGACATTGGTTTGGAAATCTTTCATTTACTGTGACAAAGTGGCAAATTCCTTTTCCTGTTATTTTGTCGTGTCTTTGACCACTGTCCGGTACTCGTTGGAATTGTTGACATATTCCGTCAATTTGTTATTGAGGGCCCTGTCAGGTCCTTATGGTCCTTTGCGGCTTTCTTTTGGAACAGGTCGAAGGCCTTCCTATTAGTCCTTCGTTGTTCTTGGAGTTCCTCAATCATTCGAGCCAAGGTATTATCTTGTTCCATAGCATCCACGCTACATTCTGCGCCTTCCCTTTCCAACCTTGCAGTCTTTCGGGACTGCTCCTGTTGGGTCAAGTTTGACCTGGTCATTTCTTCGGCTACCCTTAAATGGTAGCTTTCCAGTTCTGTTGCGACACTCCCTTGCAGCCCTTGGGCTGTTCGTTCCATTCTAGATGGTTCATCTCCTATGAATTTTTCACCTTTGTCCATTCTCTCCTTTACACCAACTAATTCGTCGGCAAGGCATTTTCCTGCTTCCGTCAGTGCTGCATAAGCAACTTGCTGATCGTTGTGGGTCTGGGGGATGCTTCTGTCTTACTGCACCGTCACCCTTCCTATTAACGTTGCAAAGTTTTTGAACCTTTGCTCTTCGGAGAATGGGCTTGGTTGTGGAGGTCGTCCTCCTAAAAATGAGCTCAGACCAATTGGGTCCTGTGGTAGGCTTGGTTGTCATGCTCTGGGAAAAAGTCCTCTGACTGTTCGGGGGTCCCAGCCACCTATGGATCGTGGAGATTCAGTGGTTTCCTCCATGTCCATATCTGTCGGTTCACCGCTCTGTGTGATTTGAGGTATGTCCGACATATTGTTCCTCATTTAGGTTGCGTTGGTATAAGAGCTCGATTTCCAATGCCCAGGGAGCCAAGGATCCCTCATAGCCCCCTTCGTCGTCACAGAGGACGGAAGTTGTACCGTGGTGCGTTATATCCCAAGTGGGTTCCTCGTAAGGTTTCCAGTCAGGGTGGTGGAAGTTGTAGTGGAAGAAATCAGGTTCCGACCACTCTTCAGAGTAGGTGAACCAGGAGGGTTCGTCTTCTTCCAACAAGGAGATTTCTGGTAAATCTGTTGCCCCGAGAACAAATCGATTGTGCCAAGAAAAGATATGACAGGATGAATCGTTCATTCGAAGATGTAGGTTTCAGGTAATACTTCGAAGTCCACTATTTGAGCTTGTGGTCTTATTGGTATCATCCAAAGAGCCTTGGTAACCAGAGGTTATCAATATAGTGTCAGGGGGTAGATAACTCTAAAGTCAAGCGAGTATACACTGGGCCCTATAATCTTCTGTCTCGGAGATAGTCAAGAAGGCCCATAAAGATAGAAGTAAAGTAGAATGAATATATTGATATGATCTCTTCTCCAGTCGCTGATGATAGACTTAAAAGCTAGGGATTTTGTTTTTTTGTTTAACTCATTGATTATTTGGTTAGGGTACAAAAAAGGTATGGAGCGCTAGCTATGACGACAAAAAACCCATATCCCTCCTCTCGCCACAGGAAAAAGCCAACCCCCCAAGCCCCTCTGGTATGAAGCCAACCGCACATCTCGCTTCAAAGAAAAGAAATCCAAGCCCGGCTAGATAGACGAACAAGGAAATCCTAACTAAGAAGAAAGCAGGAAGGGCCAGGAAAACCCGCTGAGAAATCCCAAAAAAAACAAAAGAAAGGTTAGTAGCAAGTCATGTAGGGCCCCAAAGGGCGAGTCCACTCATCCGAGTGGGAAGCAACGCCCGAAGCACACTAAGATAGGGGGCCCTCCCCAGACCCACTCCAAGGAGACAGTGCAATACCATGGAGGGAAGGAGGAGACCAGCCGGCCATGGGCGATAACCGGGGAGAGGGGAAGGTGTAGCAGTAGGGTGCCAGCCGATCCGACCATCGGGAGAGGAGAGCGGAGGGATAGACCCAAAGACCTTGAACATCATCTATCGGTGTTGCGTTCGTGTCTGACTAGGCAGCCTCTTAGGGGAACAAGAGAATGGGGAGATTGACCGTAGCCTGTTGGCTGTTCTCCCCTACTGCAACTGTAGTCCCGGCAGTCTGACGATGGTGGTTAAGGGGTTGCCGACCGTGAAAAGACTAAGCAAGGCCAACTCAGGAGGAGGAGAGGACTCTCCACCACGTGTGAGGGGAGGAGGAAGGAGGAGTAAGGAAGGTCATCAACCGCCGCCTGGGTAAAGCATAGAAGGTGTTTTACCGCGTCTCTCATGTAGTCCCTTGTTCTGGGAGAGATAGCGTCACTGTAGTGGAAGGGATCCCACCACCTGCCAGCCAGCCGAGGAGGGCCTCCGACCGACCAACCCCCAGGGAGAGAGAGGGCCCTGCGACGGTAGACCGAAGTCAATACCCCGAGCGTGAGAGGAGAGAAGAGCCGGACTCCCCTAGGCCGAGGCCAAAGGCAGGAGTGGGCAGGAGGGTGGAGAAGGTTTCGCGACAAAACAAAAAACTCACGATAAAAACCGTGGTGTTGAGTTTTCAATCGCTGGAGGTGTAGCGGAGACGGAGGATGACTTAAAAGCTAGGGATTTTTCCTTTTTTTTTTCTTTTTTTTGTTTAACTCATATATTCTTTGTTAAGGTACAAGAACCTGCATGGAGCGCTAGCTATGGCAAAAACAAAATCTTAATGTCAAAAACAACAAACAGCAACGAAATATCTCTCTACCAGCAATCCCCGCCTGTGAGTAATACAACCCACTGCGCCCACCAGGGTAGCTAATCGCAAAAGGAAAGACAAGTCTCCTTCCGCACGAAAGAAACATAAAGCAAGGAAGATCAAGTAAAGCCAGGAAAGACATCAAAAGAAAATATCACTTCAATCTGAAACAAGGTTAGTGCTGGGTGACGCCCGACCCCCGCCCATCGTGGGGGGAAAGTTGGTTTTGGTATCAGAAATGTATCGTCCGAGACCCCATAGGAGGTCCTTATCTGCCCACAGGGAAGCCTCATGGCCTAAGGAGTCTACTCCCGGGATATGGAGCAGCCTCAAGGGGGCCTTAGAGGGACAGGAGAGGACAGCATGTTGCATAGTCTCCGGCTCAAGGCGGCAGGCAGAGCAAGTGGTTGGTTTGTCTGGCTCGTTCCAGGGGGTATGGGCCGCTAGATACCTCTTTCCAGCTCTCATTTGATGTAGTCATCCAGCCAGAAAGCAGTCCAGCCGCATAAAAGGGTGTGGGGCTTTGGGTGGGGGGCAGGGGTAGTATAGTGGGGGGGGGGGCCTGTAATACCCAGTCCCAGAAGAGAAGGGAGCGAGTGGTGGCCTTCAAGAGGGAGTACTTCTGCGAGGAGGAGAGATTGTGGTTCGTCGTCCCAGGGACCAGGTGCCTGTTCAGGCCTGGAAGGGGCCCCTTGGCAGTGACACGGGCAAGGGAGTGAGCTATGCCATCAATAGGGAGGTGGTATCGTACGGCGGGAGAGGGCCTGGGGGTCTTCCAGAGGAGGGGGTATGTGTTGCCTTTCGGCTCGACAGACAGGGCCCGGTTGGAATCTGGGGCCCTGGTAGCTGACGCAGAGGGAAAGGACAGGAGGAGCCTGGCCGAGGCCGGGTTGATCTCGGGTGGAGAGCATGCCATCCTCAAGCCCGCCATCGGGCGCTTGTGGGGGAGGAGCACTACCAGAGGGGGGATGCTGGCCTCGCAGGGGAGGATCGAGGTAGGGGTAGAGTGGAAGCAGTTGGTCACCCATCGGAGGACTCGGTTCCAAAAAACCTCCATCTTATAGAGTGCAAAGGAGTTGGGTACCAGGAGATCGGCCCCGTAGGAGAGAATGGGAAGGATGAGTCCGACGGCAAGCCTCCGATTGAGATAAGAAGGCAGGCCTTTACCAGGAGGAGAGAGTTGTCTTACGATAGCGAAAGCCCCCTGGGCGAGCGCCAATCGTTTTGCGAAGTGGGGAGAGGTTTCCAGGGTAGGGGTAAACCAGTAGCCGAGCCAGCAAACCAGCCCAGCAGAGTGGAAGAGAGTACCGTCCAGGGTGACAGGGGTGAAGCAAGGCACTCTGTGGTCCCTAGAGGTCCTCCAGTGGGAAAGTTCAGTCTTGGGCACTGATAAGGACATGCATATAGCACCCGCCCTTCTCTTCAATGCCAAGAAGTAGTGTTGTAAGCGCTGCACGTTGTGCCTGTAAGAGGAAGAAGCCACCGTAACAGTAAAATCATCAACATAGGAAAACATAATTCCCTTGGGAATATCCAAATGAAGAGGAGACACATAGATGACAAACAAAAGAGGAGAAATAGGAGACCCTTGTGGCGCGCCCACCTGCACAGGAGAGAACATAGTAGGAGACCCATGAAAGAGAAGACGACAATGTCTATTAGAAAGGAAAGATTGGACCCAGGCACAGATGTATGGAGGCACCCCCCTGGACTTCATGAAAGTAGTGAGTAGTGTTGAATTGATGTTGTCAAAACCCCCTTTGATATCAAGGAAGAGTGATGAGGCTTTGAGCCTGGGCCTCTGGAGGCAGCGGATCTCGTGGGTGAGGGCGGCGCAGGCATCGTAGGTGCTAAGCCCGGGGAGCGAGCCGCACTGGTTTGAGGTGATTAGGCCCCGCGAGCGGGCAACCAGGGACAGGCGTGAGGCAACTATCCTTTCCAGGATTTTCGAAACAGTCTGGAGGAGGACAATAATGTGAAAGGAGGCGGGGGAGGAATAGTCTGGTTTTCCTGGCTTAGAGAAGACAACTCCATTGGCCTTTTTGAGGGAGGGAGGGTGGAAGCCGAAAGATAGGAAAGGCGAGAGAATATTAATGAGGAGGGAGGGGTTAGCTGCATGGACCTTCTTCCAGACCCCATAGGGGATCTGGTCCGGCCCTGGGGCAGAGGAGGTTGAGGACTTGGACAGGGCCCTTTGCACCTCCTCAGGAGTGAGGGGGGGTGAGTCACGGAAAGGCTTGAGAATAGATGTAGTGGAGGTGGGGGTCTTGTAGGGGAAGAAGTGACTCAGAAGAGCTGAGTTGATCTGTTCGGGGGAGGAGAGACCTGGGAAGGAGGGGAAGCGGTCAGGGGCTTTTCCAGTAGCAAGCCTTCTGGCTGTTCAGACAGAGCGGGAGTCAACCCTGGACAGGAAGTTCTTCCAGTGCGCTGCCATCGCCTTCTTGATGGTCTTAGAGTAGAGGGAGCGGGCCTCGCGGGCCTCGGCATTTAGTGTGGGTGAGGGGGAGGAGCGGGACCTCCTGGCAGCTGCATTGAAAGCACGGCGCAGTGAGGTCAACAAGGGGGACCACCAAGGTTTGGACCAAAGTGAGGGACGTTTTAGTGGGGCCGGGGCCAGGAGTAGGGCTGAAAGGGCACCAAGGTGGCGATCGAACTAAGCGCTGAGGGCAGAAGCTGTTGGGAGGGAAGGCGGTGGCGGGACGTCAACTCCTTGCAGGGTCTCAAGCACCGGCGGCCAGTCCACCTTATCCCAGTCTGGGCTCGGAGGAGCCTTGTGTATTAGGGGAGAGGAGAGCTTGATGAGGATGGGGATGTGGTCTGAGCCGGTAGAGGGGAGATCAGCCGACCAGGAATGTTGGAAGAAAGCCAGGAACTTGTTGGCAAAGGCTAGGTCAAGAACGCCGGGCCTAGTTGCCGGGTCGAAGGGGAACCTGGTATGGATGCCAGGGGTATTGAGAAGGCTGTAGCCAGCCTCGGAGGCCGCCTCAAAGTAGAGAGAGGACACCAGGAGATCCTGGTCTGAAAACTGCCGCAGAGGGTCAGATAGGAGGTGGTGTAGGTTAAAGTCTCCAAGCGTGAGGGTGGGGAAATCATGAAGGGGAAAAGCATCTGCTGGCGACACTGTCCGGCGGTGGGACGACACGAAATTAATGGAATACAAGTTGTAAATCCGGAAGACCTGAAGAGACGATGAAAAGAAGCCCCTAGGCGAGTGGATATCCAGTGCCATTAGGTCAGGCCGATCAAAAAAACAGGGAGGAACAGGATAGGCTCCAAGGAGCTCCTGGTATACGAAAAAAGCTACCTTAGGCTTGCGGCCTGAGGCGACAGGGGGGGAAAAACATTTATACATGGAAAAGGACGGCAGCTTTCCCCTCCAGACTGGGGGATCTTGGAGGGCCACTACCTGGGGAGGAGAGGACAGCGCAGCAAGGCTGTTGAATAGGGAAAGAAAAACATTCCAGCTCCCTAAGCAGTTATGTTGAACGATGGAAAGAAACGGAAGGAAAGTGGACGTTGGCGGCAATCGGTCCACCAAATTTGATTCCATGGGTTGTACTATCACTTATGGAAGGAAGTTGAGGGGAATGGAGACGGGCTACTGGATTCCCCTAGGGAGGCGAAGAAGGCAGCAGACTGTGAGGCGGGTGCCGGAGCACGGGGAATTGGGGCAACAACAGGTCGGGGGGTGGCCAAAGGGTCTGCATCCGGGATGGAGGGAGTGGGTGTGTGAGCGTCGCCCGGGGGGGCGTCGTCCTGGTCCATGGTGTCGTCCCCCTCTTCATCCTTGGCTTCAGACTCTGAAGTCTGCTGTGTTGGCTGGGAGGGGCGAGAAGGGCATGATCTATCAGTAGCGGGGTGGCCGCCGGAGCAGTTTGCACACTTGGAAGGGGAGGCCGGGCAGCAGCCGATGACGGGTTTGAGGAAGCCCAACTTGGGGCACGTTGGGTTGGGGCAGCGGTGGTTGGCCCTTGTGTAGTTTGATGCACAGATCGGGCAGACGGGAATGGTGGCAGTACATGCCGGTGCGGGGTGGCCAAACTTCCAGCAATGCCTACATTGCATGAACTTGTTCTTGGAGACCGCGTTCTGAAGGTTGCGGAGCTTAGAGTAGAGGAGGATTTTGGACCCATTGTGGGCCACATCGGAGGGGGCGACAATGATGACCACTGAGGTGGTGGCCTTGTGGAGGAGGGGGTCTGGTTGTAGGTAGCATGCACCAAAGATATCGACATCCTTGGCGTTTTTGATGGACTCAGCGAGTGCGGGGAAGAGGTCAGTCTGGTCTTGCGGGAGGAAAGCGACAGGAAGACCATGAATGACAAGCTGCACTTCATTGGGTACGGGGCGGAAGGGGCAGTAGGGATTGTCCCCAACAGCGAAGGACTGGTTGATTTTGTTGGCAAGTGCCTCATAGTAGGGGGAGTAGCTGGTGGCCGGCGTGAGGGGGTCAGTAGCTAGGAGGGTGATCACGCCACGTACATTGACAGTGGCTGAGAAAGAGACGGGGAAGGGACAGTTGGCCTCCCGGAGGACGGAGGCCACGATGTCGGGGGCGGTGGCCGCCAGGCGTGTTGCGTCGGGGTGGGGGACCGGGACAATGTGGGGTGCGAAAAAGCGACGTTTGACAGCTGGTAAGGGGGCGGCCTCCCGGACCCGGGAGGCGGCGCCGCCCGACGCCGCGACTTGGGCTGCAGTAGTCGCCTTCTTCTTGCCCTTGGCGTTGGTCTGCTGTACTTGGCCCCTGGAGGGGGCTGCAGCGCTGGCGTAGGAGGAGGAGGGGGGAGCGCGCGTGAGGAAGGAGGGGGCGGGGCCTGGGCAGAAAGTAGACTCTTCTGGGAACTCACCCTGGGCAAACTGGAAAGCTGCAAAGGAGCGGGGATGTCTGGCTGCGAAGGTGCGTGGGTTACCCTACCACACTCCATCAACCTGTATGGGGGAGTCGATGTCTTCGACCGGGATATCCAGGACGTAGCCCGGGGGGGGGCGGTACTTTGCTCCAGGGGGAGCAGGGGGGAGAGGGGGCGGCGGCGGGCGCCTTGTCTGTTGCGGAGGGGGGGGAGGAGGAGGGGGGCCTAGTGGGGCAACCGGGGGGCGTGCGGCCAACACCGTGACCCTTAGGGAGAGGTTCCGGACAGTGGCTTCTAAGGCGGGGAGGGAGGGGGGGTCCCTGAGGGCAGCCGCAGAGGACTGCTCAAGGGCCACTAGTCTTTGGATGATGCTGCCTATCCCGGAGAGGGCAGTGCTGACTAGTGGTAGGAGGATGACCTCGCCAGCGGACAGGTCCTGAAGCTGAGAATTGGTTGGGGGAGAAATTGGAGGGGCTGCCCGTCCTATGTGGTGGAGAGTGTGGGCTAGTCCCTCCCTTATCAGGGAGAGATGAGCGGGGAGAGAGGGGGTTGGAGCCCTTGACTCATAGGGTGAGGCCCGGCTGGAGGCTCGAGAGCCAGACCTTGAAGGCCCCGGACCAGGCCCCTCCATGATGAAGGGGGCTGTGCGGGGTAGTGAGGGGGCTGTGCACTTAGAGACTGAAGCCTAAGCGAGAGAGGAATAAGGTGTGTGGAGATGGTTGCCACGCAAAACCCTGGAGTTTTGCCTGGCCAAAAGCGGTAATGTTTTTAAGCGAGAGGAAAGTAGAGGGCGCGGAGCGTGTTAAGGGCGCGGAGCATGTTCGAAAGCTAAGGAGGTACCTCGATATTTATATTCCGCATCTGGGTGGTCATGGGCTATATCTATCTTATATCAAACAATGTACCTCTTCCTATTTCCTATCCTTACTATTGTAATAGGCATCCGTTTGACCCTGACAAACTTTGCGTCTTGCTCTGACTAGGGTCTCCATGCATTTTCGTGTTTCTGCGAGCGGGTTCAAAACCTCTCTGGCAGAAACGCATGATTCCTTCATCTTGGAGGTTTAAGTACAAGGGAGTGGTCTCACTTCGAGCCAACTCACTTTCCTCCTAACTTTGACTGGAGTGATCAGCTCTGTCAAGAGACTTATCAATGCATTGTTGACTTTACAACTTGACCGCATTGACATTGAGGACTTTTCGCCACGATTGGACTAGTCAACGTCATGGGAAAGTCCCCCAACCATAGATAGGCCTCCGGTTGGCTCTATACTATGTGAGCACTAGACTGGGCCACGTGCCTCGTCCATACGGGCACATCCCGATAACTTATTAGACTGTTGGTGATTCGGTCCCAACGGTTTCTGTCCATGTCCAAGATGGTGGATCTCGCTTAGCCCGCAGCTCCATGGTTACCCATCCGATTGACTCCGTTCCACTTTTCAGACACGGCCTGAGGTCCCCTCTTATGTATCCTGCGAACAGCTTCTGGTCGGACAGACGGCGACGACATATACGGTGTTATGAAGCAAGCTTCATTTCAACCGGTTTATACTGTCGGGACACCAAATTCCGGCGACACTATTACTGCGTGCAGGGCGAAAGGCGGGGCCAGAGGGGGGTGTTGGCCGTGGATCTTTCGCGGTTGTCAGGAGGTCTGTGCACGAGGAGGATCTGTGTGTTCATATATGTAACAGAAACCCAAACCCAACCCCTAAAGGCCAATGGCCACAACACAAATCCATTATAGGAACTCCTAGGCCATATGACGAGGGCCAGCAGGAGGGAGGCAAAGCCCCAGGCGCATAGAGTATAAGGGAAACCAGCCCGAAGGTGGCAACCGAGAAGCAAGGAGAGGAGGTGTGTGGCAGGCGTGCCAGCGACCGTGTGTCCTTCGGGACAACCGACGATTGAGCCAGTAAGGTGCCAGCTTGAGCGGAGATGGTAGTAGTGTACCAGCCCATCCGACCATAGAGAGGAGCCCTAAGCGAAGCAGGTGTTTTACTGTGTCTCTCATGTTGTCCCTTGTTCTGGGAGAGATAGCATCACTGTAGTGGAGGGGATCCCACCACCTGCCAGCCAAACAGGCCCCAAAGAGTAGATGAGGGGTAGACCAAATTCCATGACGACAACTATCTGTAACCGCATTCGTGTCCATCTAGGCAGCCTCTTACGGGGGCAAGAGAATGGAGAGCTCGACAGTAGCCAGTAAGCTGTTCTCGCCTACTGCAACTGTAGTCCTGGCCCTCTGTGCAAGGTGGAAAAGAGAGTTGCTGACTGTACCAACCCCTAAGTGAGGCGGGGTAGGAAGAGGGGAAACATCACGAAGATGAGAGGCCTCAACCAGGGATGGACCCGAGGGAAACAAGAAATAAATCAGGACCCCAAGGGAGAGGGGAAGCGAGCCCACCTCCTATAGCCGCAGCTAGATGGAGGGAGATGGAGGGGGGTGGTGGTGCTGGATGATGAAAGCCATGATAGTCTCACAGCCACCCGGCCATGGAGATGGAATGTGCATGGATTTTTGGTTGTATATACTGGTTGGGGTTTTCTTGGTTGCTGTAACGGGGGCTCCCTCAGGTAGATGGCTCCTAAGGATGCGACCGCACCAAACTTCGAATCCCTCAAACACAGCTCTTGCAAAAGTGTAAAGAATAAAAGTAAAACGGTAAAACTTAATATCGTTAAGCTCAGGCTTATCTCAATTAAAGTCTCTCGAGAGGATGTTGATTGTGTCGGGGTAGGAGAGTTCTCGTATAATCTTTAAGTAGTCAGACTTATACCAAAAACTCCCCCATCAGGTTACCCCGACCAACGTGAGTATA
>LN890976.1:222346-236382 GCA_900010015.1 Tuber aestivum
GCCGGTGTATTGTGGGGACCCCGGCCCCAGGCTGTGACTTTTGCAGGCAGTTCCGGTCCGCTTGTGGTCCGCCGGAGGCCCGCCTGCCCTTATGGTAGCTGTATGAGAGATGATCGCTCGTAGCATAAGCCTGTAAGGCGCGCGCGAGTATAAATATAAAGTTAGATTGAATTTGGACACCTGTACCTAGGAATTACACTCTCTACTATCTGGCGTCCTCTTGAACCCCTGAACCCGGACCCTGAACTCCTGGACCCCGAACCTCGTGCAACTCGCTTCGGTTGTACCCCCGCACCTAGACCTCGTCTCCAGGTTCCTGCCTGTCCTGATCATGGTGTGCCTTGGGCTACCCGACCCTCAGACCTTGTCCGTTACATGCGGCTACTTCTCAGGAATAGCAGCACTAAGACTTCCGGAGGACATAGTTCAATAACTAACCAACCAATCCATTTCAACCAAGTCTTATCTTGTAGAGCGGAGCTCCTTCTATGTTATCCAGTGAAAACTCCTCGGTCGCATGCCTTGTATCTCTATAGAGCTGGCTGCATAGATGCCTTATCGTTTCGTGCGATAATATGATATCATTACGATAACTACGGCAGGGCCCACAGTCAAACACTTGACCTTATGCATTTAGTCACGTGCCACACCGATTACGCTTCTATGTGTAACAGTTTGGCTATTGGTATCTTGATAGAAAGTAGTCAAATACCATAGTTTTAATTGCAACTATAAATTAGGAAATATTTCAACTTACGTACTACTATACATTCTGTATATTATATGCATGGAATGTATATGACACAAACTATTAATCAGAATGTACCAATACTGCCTCCTGGCATCCTAACTCCTGCTTTTGCATCTAACAATCCTATGTTATTGAACTATAACAACCTATATCTATGCCTATACATAAGACTAGGAGGTCAGATGGTAGACGAAGCAGGTATGCTGGTGCATGTCTGAGGAATATCAAATGGTCTGGGTATTAGAAAGAACAGAAGGTACTTATAGAATAGGTGTACCTAAGTAGTGGAGGTAATGTGACTATGTCTACTCCAGTCTAAGAATACGTCAGAAGGCCAGGTGAGTTTACTCTGTCTAGGAAAGTTACGTTACCCTACCATGGAGACCAGTTTCATGTCACCATAGACATACTTACTGTACCTTTATGACACTATTATCCTACCTCCTATCAGAAATATTCTCAGAGGAATTCTGGGAAATGTTAGGATTGTTTGTTATACAATGATGATCAATAGGCACTTGCTTACACATTGATTAGAAAACTATGGGAGAAGCTATAGTGCTCTGAACATCCTGTAACTTGGTAGAATTATTCCTAACCGGTACCTGCTGCCCCATGGTTCGCCTCAGGTATCATGAACCAAAATAGATAATATTGCCATCATACTAGTTAAAAGAAGTCAAAGAAGACATGTCTATAATACTGTATATATCACTACCATCCATCCAACTAAAAGCTGTTTGCAGGATATATAAGAGGGCCAAGATGAGAAGATCAGGTACCTTCTCTAAAAAGAACAGAGTAAACCAGACCAAAACTAACAGAGTTTAATGTGAGCTATCTGGAAGGGTCCCCAGAGTAGTCCAGGGTGGTGCTGGAGACATCTGAAAAGGTTTTATGCTAATCAACCCTATACACGCCCCTTTATTATAGGCTCTTTGTAGGTTGTTTGAGGACACTAAAAGCATGATACTTATCATAGTAAGTGGTGTCATGGGAGTAAGAGGCCATGGGCAGTGCCCACAGGTTCTGCTGCTACTACAGCTCTCTACTAGAATATCATAAGCCTTCTAAGTTTGCAATCAAGATAGATAGAACTTAACTAGAAGACAGCTGATGTCCATGGGAGCTTGTATAGATCATAGAATATGGGAAGAGAGTCATTCAGTTAGCTTTCCCAGGTGTCTTGACAGTTAGCCACTGACAAGACTCCGATGCATACAAGTTTTCACTCTAGCATGTGTTTTGGTAAATACCTCACAGGAACTGAAGTGCATATGGGAGATTGCTGCTAGAGTACGCTGACACCTTAGACCCTTTAAGGATGCAGTAACAGTATCAGGCAACTCTTACAGGGAAGGGCATACTCGTGTTGGTCAGGGTAACTTGATGGGTGAGTTTTTGGTATAAGTCTAACTACTTAAAAATTATATATAAACTCTCCTACCCCAACACAATCAACATCCTCTCGAGAGACTTTAATTAAGATAAGCCTGAGCTTAACTATATTAAGTTTTACCATTACTTTTATTCTTTACATTTTGTAAGAGTTGTATTCACAAGATTCAAAGTTTGGTACGGTCACATCCTCAGAATCTATCTTCCTAGGGGAGCCCCCATTACAGGAGCAGACATAGTCACATTACTACCACTACTTAGATATGCCAATTCTTTAAGTACCTTCTGTTCTTAGAGATACCAGGACCATTGGATATCCCTAGGACATGGTCCAGCATGCTTGCCTAGTCTACCATTTGACCTCTTGGTCATGTGTATAGGTGTAAACATAGGTTACCATAGCTCTATAACATAGGATAGTTACCTGTTGATAGCTACTTAAACTGTAAATCCTAATTGTTACAAATTGTTTTTAATTCAAAGTTAAATAAAAAGAAAAACACTCAATTTCTCTGTTGTCCTAAATGTAATAATTCTTTAAATATCTAATTCAATATATCTTCCTGCCTTTTTCCTTATTCTCTTTGCTCCTCTTCCTGCTTCTTAAGTGTTACTAGCTAATCCTGAAGCTTAGGTACATTTGTATCAATTATTTTCTCAGAAGAATTAGTAGAACAAAGACTCTGAATTGCACTTGCCATTTAGGTACTTATATCTTGAACAGCAGATACAAGTAGAACTGTATCTTCATATACTATATCAACTTCCTTCTGCTACTGTTTTTCCTTAACTGACTTTCGCAATCTCTTTTTTTTTTATGTTTCTCCCAATTCTACCTCTGCTCCTTTCTCATCATCAGTATCCTATTTGCTTATTTTTTTTTCTTCTGGTACTCCAGTTTTAAGAGGCTTTCTCTGTATCATTTGGCTTCCTGCATCTTATGAATCTCTTCATTTGATGTCTTTTTGCTGGCTGACTTTTCTTCCTCCACAGCATCTACTTATACAATCCATGCATCTAGTGCTTAAATTAACTTAGTATCGGCTTAAGTGGTACCTGACTCATGTCTCTCAGGATTGACCATAATCTAAACTATAAAATCAGTAAAAAACTTATTACTATTAGAAATGTAATGTAATATATACTTGACATGCTGCAACTAAAGACCTTATAGTGGATGAGGGGTCTTTCAACCTTTTCCCAGTCTTCCATTCAAGCAAAATACTTATTTTCATCTATAACTCTCCTTCTTTACCTTCTATGTAGTCTGACTGATAGACAACACAAAGCTGAGTTAGGACTAGTGGATCAACCTCATCCAGCTGGGTCCTGGAAGATCTGGAAGTACGCAATATGGTTTGCAGTTGTAGATTGGTAGCTGATAAGTCTGTGATGAGTTGAGTAGATTGAATAGTAGAGGTAGTATCAGAGGGCTGAGAGGCTGTAGGATAAGGATGCGAGACTATTGTAGCAGGGCTATCGGTTACTTGAAACTGTGAGAAAGAGATAGAAAGTTCAATAGAATTGGAGTTGGAGTTTGGAAGATAAGATATTGGAAAAGAAATAATATAAACTTCAATCACCATCACCAGATGTAAGGAGTTGGCCGTTGTCATGTGCAATATTCACTAATCTCAATCAGTCTGCTAACAAAATCTTTCACCCTCATTTTTTCTTCTAACAGCACCAAAACTACCTACCTTCCAATCAATTCTTTTTTAATAAATAGCCGAGGTTCCCGGCTTCATATTCCACTTCAGATATCTATTATAGGAACATTTGCTGTCCTCTGAGAAGCATTCAAAGATGAAGCATAGGCTAGGCGGGTATTTATCCGCCTAGAGGAGAGGGAGGTAGTCTCCAGGTATCCTCACTAAACTCCTTACAGAGTATTTCTTGGCCTAGCGGCCAATGCGCCGAGCCAGCTAAATCCCCCCCCCCCGAGCCCTGGAGGGAGAACTGAAATACCGGTACCCGTGGAAGGGGCCTAAGCCATATAAGTTGGGTGATTCGATCGACCCTGTGGGAGCGCTCTAGGTAGACTACCGTGTCGCAAACTGTCAGACGGACCTCGCTCGCCCGGAATTCAATATACGGATACCTCGCTGTGCCGTATGAAATGCTGCGAATTCATTTAGACTACCGGTACGCCAAAACGTGACCCGTTGTTCCGGATTACTCGTTGTATGATACCGGTCGGTCTCTTCTGATCTTGGTCGTCCGGGATAGCGAGGTGACTGTATATAAATTTATGTGATACACTCGCGAATATCAGTAACAGTACTGTAATAAAGTGGAAAATTCAACTGAAACTGGACGACAATTTCTGGGACGACAGTACTTTGTACCCGGACACATGTGTTTTCACCATTAGTGTGAGGGGTTTCGAACCTCTACTGCTATAAGGGTGCAAGATAACCTGTGATGGTAATTTCGTTGGGGTGGAAACCCCCATCCCCCACAACCACACTTTACCATGACGATCAGGGATGAGAGGAACGAGTTACACAACAGACTAGTAGCAAATTAGATTTCGCAAACAGCCACGGGAAAGGGCAAAAAGACAAAATTATGATATCGATGTAACGAACGGCCAAGTATAGCAGAGGAAAGGTAGAAAAATAGTGTATTAAATAATCCCCCTCATTCCATCACCACTGCTACTTCCCCCTCTCCAACAACCCTACCGGTACCTACCACCCATGGTTTCAAAGCTAGTACACAGAAGAGTTTTTTTTTTCAGCAGAAAAAAAGGAAACGCAAATACAAATATAAGAGATAGAGAAACACCTGAGCTTTGTTGGAAAGGAACGGAGGAGAAATATGTAAGCAAAAGAAAAAGGTGAAAGAAGTACAAGTACTGTATATCTACCCCATTAACATGATGGGTAGATAGGGATAGATAGAGTCCTAGCCTGCGCCCAAAAACAAGTCTTGCTCGTCGGAGTTCTCGATCGATCAAGGATTTGAGCCACCGCCACCGCCGCCACTGTTATTGTTGTTATTTTTCCGCAGAACCGTGACCAGGACCACGATGATGACGACGACAATGATGATGAGAACTGTTGAGCGTAACGCAAGTATTTACCCAAAGTTAGAAATGCTGCGAGAAAAAGGTATCCCCTCAATCGATCAAGAAAGCAATGCAAGCCCATTTCCCGAGTTTGCAACCCAAAAAGTGAAACAGATTACAAAGGAAAAGAAAGCAAGAGGGAAAAAAACGGGTATATAAGAAAGTAATTCTCGTTCCAGTGTTCTTGGGCATTCCTGCCCCGTCTGGCCGAGGCCCAGGCTTTTACCACGCGCCGTTGATCTTCGTGACCACCAATGCGATAACGACGATTGCAATGATGATGAGAACTATAACCCCGGGTTTGAAAAGGACAATGTTAGGTCGAAATCTTCCTCGAGAGAATGAAAAAAACACATGATCTAAGGAAAGTTCGCCCCGGGGTCTCTCTCCGACATAAAAGTCGGAAGAAGGCGAATTTGGTTCCATTTTTAAGCTCATTTCTCAGTTAGAGAGACCGCCACAACAATCACGACAATAGCGATGATTATGAGAACTGCCTTTCAACGTTCCATGATAAAAAAGGAAGTAATATTCATCCCCAGCACTCGGGGGTGCCGAGAGAACGGTCCAGAACAGGAATAGGAAAACAATTGAAGGTGAGAAGGCGAAATGCAATATAGAATAACATGTACTTACGGACGATGAGCAAGCACCACCACTTCTTTCTTCTTCGGGAACGAGCTTTCTCCACAGCCACTCCAATCTCCTCTTGGGCCTTGGCGACATTTGTGGTAACCTCTTCTCCCCGCTGGTCAATGTTCTCAACCATCGCCTCTTGCTCAATGACCAACTGCTCCATCTGGCTAAAGAGATCTGCGAGCTCAATGATGGTCTTCTCAATGCGCTGAATCTCGTTGTGTCGCGCCTGCACTTCGCGAAGTGCAGAGCGAGCTTCGCCCCGTCGGTTACCTGTCAGAAGCTAGAATATAGGTTAGCACAACAGCAAATCACCAATAGCGCACAGCCACGAGGTTGAGACCTACTGCTTGGGAAAAGATTTGTTGGCCCTGTCCATCATTACATGCTTCCTCTACTTCCTGTTCAGTCGCATCTGGACGAACGATCCGGTACTGTCTGGCCATCTGTTCGCGAGCCCTCTTCTGAAAAGTGGCCTCTACTGATTGATACTTTCTGAGAACATCCTTGAAGCTACGATCCAGGTTGTTAACCTGGGGTGCCTTGCTGGGATCGGTGGCAGCCTTTCCTTTTAGCCTCCTGATCCTGTTCGCAAGAGCACTGTTCAACGCCGAGGTATCAGCGACCAAAGAATCCAACTGATGCTGAGTCTGAGATGATGTTGATTCATCGATATCCGTGAGAGAGCGCTGATGAAGTGACTCGATACGAGTGATATTGGCCTTGACCTGGTCAATCCCTTCCCTGAGCTCGTTTACTTCGCCAAAGAATTCCTGCTGAGAATCCGCGCCATCGGGGTTCGAGTTGTTCATGCTCGCCAGTTCGTAGTTTCCTGTAGCTAGTGGAGAGTAAGGCTCAACTTTAGTTTGGAATCCCGTGGGCATCAACCTCTAGACAGATAGTGAAATTGTGAAAGGCAGTAATTACCTGCACTCCCTTGATTATAGTCTTGGCCACCCTGAGCTCCAAAGCCACCTTGCCCAGCACCGTAATTATCATGTGGGTTGTAGTTATCCTGCTGGGCATATGGATTGGTTTGGCGATAATCGCTGATCCAAGCAACAAAACCAAACAAGTCAGCCTCCATGTCTCTAGTGATATCCGCGCGGCTGACGTCGGAAAAGCCTCAATCCGACAAATCACAGCGTGCAGATAACCAAAGAAGCCTCGAGGAGAATTGAGGCGGTCGCGACAGTCCAAAGCAGTAGGGAATAAGAGTTAAACATACCCCCCGTAACCAGGTCTCTACACGTTCAAAAATATGCGATCAGCAAGAGAATACAAGGTGAGACGGGCGCTTCCCCAATAGAGTTCAACGGATAGGGAGACCTACACTCATATCTGTAACTCCGAATTCTTGGGTGCTGTAGGAAAGCGACCTCGACCAAACCTAGGAAAATTAATTCTATTGACCGAACCAAGGGTTGACAAGGTAGAGGTAAGAAGCGGTAACGTAAAAGGGGGGATTGATGTGAAAGCGGAAGTAACGAAGGTAGAGAAGTGAAGGGCTGAAACGGGAAAAGGAAGAAAATGGGATGGAAAGATGTTCCGCGAGGAAAAGTGGGAAAGAAAAAAAATATTGAGAAGAGGATCAGAAAGGAGAGGAGAGGAGGGTGAGGTGAGCGTGCGGTGGATGTGGAGGAGAAGAAGGGGAGGAGAGCAGGGGAGGCGGGTGCAGATGTTGGAGAAGTCGGAAGGGGAAGCAAGGGAGGGAGGGGTCAGGACGGAGACCCCGGTAGCGAGCGAGGAAAGAGGATAAACAGAAGCAGGAGTAGAAGAGAAGGCTGGGAAGGGATGTGAGATGTACGGACTTGTAAGAAGGTACCCCTACCGGCACTGTTCGACTGCCGCAATCTCGTCTGGAGCGATTCCTTGGGGCGAGGGGAGGGTGGGCGCGAAGCTCCTCCAATAACTTGGTCCCGGTCACAATGGGTCAACCCAGTCACGGAGAGCCTACAGACTACCGGTATATTTGTCCCGGCAGACGGGGAAGAGGGCAAAAAGAGGAAGAGAAGAAAGAGACCCGGTATTCTGTGATTGAAGTGTACCGCTACTGTGACCAGTGATGGCCTTCCTGGACGTTAGCTCTGTGACCAAGCCTATAATTTGGTCTCCTGTATCGAGGGAAGAGAGGGTAACCGGCTGCTGTCAGAATTTAATGCCGGCAGAATGAGAGGAACATATAATCTATGGCTTGGGCAGAGCTCACAGCGGTCCAACTTAAGGCCAAGGCCAGTGATCCCTCCGAAAAACAAAATACCCTCCACGGTACGGTACGGTAGGGTGAGAGGACTGTGCCTCTTGATCCTCTATCGCTGTGGATTCCTGGGTTATGGTACCGGTATGATGACGGTTTCTCGAGGGGTCCTTGTCCGTTTGGTTAATTCATTCGGGTCCTTCCCGGGCTTCGGTTGACTACGGAGGTACAGCCCATAAGTTTTGTAGGTTCCACAAGCGAGGCTCGCTGCCGTCAGCCCCTGTGGAACGTACAAAACTTATGGGCTGTACCTTCGTAAAGTCAATGTCTGGCGTAAGTTATTCCGGGCCTCTGAAATGCACGGCATTATCAAGGTGGCTTGACCGGGCGACAATTCAATCAATGCTCGAGCACTGTGCATGAAAGGGCCAGATCGCGGCATACAATCCACCATGCCGCCCCGCGAAATGCTCTCCACAGACCAGCACGAGCACAATTTTGTATCGTACCGGTACTCCAGTATGGGTAGCATACGTACTGGTGCAGTACTCGCACCACCATCACCTTTTGCTCTCCCTCGCGGCTTGCAGCTTCAGCATCTCTGCCCTCTGGTGGGTGGGCGCAGCCAACATATAATTAAATTTAAGCATCAGAAAGCACCGCCACCTGTGCCTCAATGCGGCGACTTCCACGAGTATTGCAGTCGCACTGCCCCGGGTTTGCGCGTTCGAGAGTGAAAGCGAAAATAATAGAACACTTCCCGTAAGTCTGTCAGGAGCAAGCTCTATTGGAGTACGGTGGACAGCTGAATACCGGTACGGTAGAAGGTATGGCCTCCCGTACCGTTGACAGCCAGATTGCAGCAAATTTCTCCTCTTACTAGATCGGGTATAAACCATATATCCAAATTGGCAGAGGCGGTGCCAAGTTGGTCCCATCTCTGAGGTTCAAACGCACACTCTATTTCATTGCAATACTATACGATACTCGAGTACTCGAGTACCGGGAGATGATTTGAGTAGAAGGGACGAAGAGACGGTTGGAACCCCCTTAAAACCACCGCTTCTACCGGTATACACCCTCTCCAACTGTACTAGTACTCGTACAATACCGATATTCGGAAATTTCAGTTCTACTCGTACCCTGATGCTACGAGTACGGTACACTGGTAGACTTACGGAAGTCCTCCAATAAGAAGAGAAATAAAAAAAATAAAAAAATGGGACAGAATCCACAACACCCCGGATCTCACTTCCCCTTTCGTCCCCGCCACGAGCTCGAGCACAGCACTAAGGTTTAATTTATCTATCCCCTTGTATTAAGGTCCCCCCACCATTGTCTCGCACTCGCTCTGCCGTACCCAAGTGTATGTACAGTATGAGTGCTGGCACAGTGGCCTCGGCTCGTTTGAGCACGAGTACCGGTACCCTGTGGCCACAATGTTTAACCCGGTCCCCCGTTGACGGGAAGATGGTACGGTATTCACCACCACGACGACGACTCTCTACTAGCACTCTAATACTGTACCAGTAGTACTCGTCCCTTACCGGCTGCGCGCAAGTTCTTATTGTGGCCGATTCGAATGCTGACCTCTTTTTTCCCCTCCCTCCCCAGCCTATGGACGGGGCTGTGGACTTGCTGTGAATTGCGGATCCTTACTTGTTGGGGAATTTGGGTCGACCTCGGACGTCACGGGTGTGACCCCTCAAATACCGGTACCGTAGAGCACTGCACGATACAATATCGGTATCATACAAGTAGGAACGGTTCGAGAAACCGTCCGTTCTCGAGCAGTCGACTTATTGATAATCCACACCGCATAATAGAGCCCCAAGGAGCATCTGGTGATGCAAGGCACAAGCGATGCGGTGCCGTTATTTGAATTGGAGAATTGGCAGGGAGGAAGAAATCTATTGCCCATCCCCGCGGTTCCTGTCATCACTCATGAAATCGTCGTCACCACCCAAGAGTTTTGCTCGCGGTGCAACCCCCGTTTCAAGCACACATCACTACCACCACCACCACCACTACGGTACGGCAAGGGTTGCTACACCCAGCCTCCATCACGACTAAACACAAAAAAATCGTGAAAAAACGCCAGCGCGGTCTAAACATCGTCCGCCCGCCAAACCCCGCCAGACACTCCAACCCCGCATCAGGAAATCTTGGATGTCTACCCACCCGCGGTAGTGATGGAAAAGACGCGTCTCTGGTTCCACAAAGACAATAACTTAGTCTACCGCGTCGATCAGTTGCTTCGTGAACGGCCTTACCAGCTACCGGTACTGATCCCCCAGGAGCCGCCATGTACCGTACTCGTACTAGTACTTCGCCCCGGATTTGTGGGCCCGGAAGATATTGTCAACGAATCGGAACTGCAGAAGGGCTTACTAGATATCACAAATTGGTAATCGGTAATGCGTACACCCCGCTCCGGTGCTCAGCCAGTTCCCATGCGGGATCTGCAAGGACTCCTCACAAAGGCATCGCCGGATACTGCGACCCTTCCTTCCTGCTGATTGCGCCAGCCCTCGACCCCCCCTTCCCCCAAGAGCGAATCGCTCCGGAACTTCGTCAAAGACGCTCTCGTACATCTTCCTGTCCGTGCCGTTACCTTGGCTTCGGAGAAAGTCCCGAAGCGTAGAGGTCAATTGCGTTGTTCTTGTTGGGCCTTTTAGTGCCCGTGCTTTCATTTGGTGTCGAGCAACTTCAAATGTTGCCTGAAGCATCACTTGTCGGCTTTTTCGCCCGCGAGCCTAGTGCAGTGAATCCGTAATTATTACCCGCGCCGGGGCCGATAATCTATCCGTTCTTTACATAAGATACGGAATTGGATTGGGTATATTTGAGTGCAATTGTGGAGATAGTGGGGGCGATTAGGGCCCGTCGCGGTATTTCATAATCGGCTGATGGTGTCAAGACAGGGGAGAAGGTATTAGTCTACAGTGATCTTTGCATCGTCCCACTGCTGCGGGGGTGATGCACCGTATTCTTGGCATGTTTCTGGTTAGTGGCTGCAATTGCGGTTTGGCAGTTGCTTTGAAATGGAACTTGGATAACTCCCGCCATTCACCTCATAAAGGGTATCCATTTCTACACCGTATACGTGCCTCCTTTCTTTTTAAGAATATCGAATGCCCTGGAGGTATACGAGGGTGCGATAAGACCGTCTGGCGCTTCTCCGCTCATGACCCTAGCTGTGGCTACATCCACGATATCGTTTGGCGCGATCCGGTCCCCGAAGCTATTCATTCCCTCGGCCCTTCCGGCTCTTGTGTACGCGCATGCCTGAGGACCTTTATCGAGCCCTTTGACATCGCCCACGAAGCACACCGTCTTTTCCACGGCACCGCACGTAGGAGCAACATGCTTGAACGGAGCAGCAGCTGGAAACCCGAGCGACCTTTTGAGCTCTTTTGCCTGTGGCCACGAATTCAACGTGTCTAGAAAGCCCGTGCAGCCGGGCGAAGCAAAAAAAAACCCCTGGTGGGGAGCTCCCCGGACTTTACAAAGGCCTGTGCAGGATTTTGATGCGGGCTTTGCCCATAGCGGAGACTGAGCTGCTGTTGACCACCACCTGCATAGCGCCAGAATAACTCAGCAATCCCTTGATCCGTATCGAATTTCACTCACTTCTAGCGCTGTGATGGGCAGGAATATTACTCCCATTAGTTCAAATACCATCCATCAAGGGAATATGCTCACTCACAGAACAATGAAATAGCCAATCAACAAGTTTGAGCTCCCCCTAGTTGATGATAAACCACCATTTATACCTTTTGGAGCCAAGAGGTGGACAGAAACCATCGCATGAAAGCAGGTAAAAAGGGATGGCTGGGCCATAGTTAGCGGTATGCAAGCTCTTAGAGCCTAGCCTATGGTTCTCTTGAGGCGGCATGGATTTCTGTAACGGCGTCCTTGAAGGGATAGAAATTGCAGACCGCGTAATTGGCCTTGCCGATATTCTATGCGGTGAGATCCCTTTCATCGGGTTCGAGGTCCCGGGCAGGGCACCTATTGCGTTAGTGAAGCACTCAGAGTGCTGCATGTTCCCCGATTGCGGGATAGACGGAGAATGTTCGCGTCCGCAGCGGGGCGAAGCGTGTTGACCGGTCTCGGGGGCTTTCCTTATGCTACCAATACCAATACCACTACGGCCGTATAGCATCTGCGAGCAAGCTCGACTGTCAGACAAGTTCAAGCATCTGATACACAGGAGCAACCTGCTCGACAGACATTCTCGCACCCTTTATCGGGGCGGCCGTCCCTCCCGACGCCAGAATCCTAACCCCATTCCGAGCCAGGCCTTTTTGCCAGATCGGACGGTCCCGTCTTGATGGTTGAGTATACACAGACAGGATTGCCGGAACAACTCAACAGTCAACCGGTTGCTCTTCTGAGATAATATAAAAAGCCCAGTCTGCCCATATTACCATCATCCCAAAGGTAAGAGTGAAGCCGCCGAAAAAACCCGTCTTTTGAGATGATTGTAGGCTCGTTCGTTCTCATCCTCAGACGGATATAAGTGCAGCACAATTGTAACAAAGGGGTTCGAATTAATTCCTTTCATCCTGTAATGGATAATTCAGTAAAATCAAACCTTAGTTAGTTTAACTCAAAAAACAGTCCCTCCCCACCTAGCAAAAAGAATTTTTGAAGCGAAGATGGAGAAATGGGGAATGGATGAGGGGATTGAACTTAATTCGGGGATTGCATGTTTGCTTTTGTACCCCCAAACAGTTTTCTACGGTTTTAGGGCAGTGTTTCCGGTATCAATATGCAGGGAAGGGCTTAGGGCCCGGCGGGCACATCTGTCTTATGATATCAAAGATGGACCGGAGGATGCTTCTTCCATCACGCGGACGGCGCCCCGTCAAACAGGCTGACAGGCTGCTTTCTCTTGGCGGTTGAGTACGGGTACTGTAATTGGCCCACTCACTCCTCTGCCTGTGCCACTGGCGGGTATGGTAACTCCCTTTGGGTTCAGCTTGGCTTGGAGCATAAGCGGTTAATGGGTTAGAGTGAGTTCATTTGTGAAGCGAGTCAAGTCGAGTTGACAGTTCATCGAGTGTGATTAAAGGTGCGGTCGATGACCATGATACCGGTAATAGGGAGGGTTTGTTACGACGGTCGTCGCTGGAACTGTCCTTATCACCACAGCAACAGCACGAACCTTTCCAAATGTGCAATAGCACTCAGTGGCTCAGTTTTGCACAGTCTTAAGCACAGTTCTTAAATAAGATGGTTGTTGAGGGGTTGTGTTGACACCTTTGTTTACTGTAGTTTGCACTAAATTAAACACTATGAGAAAAAATTTTCAACACACCAATCCTCACATTACTCTTAGCCAAACTTGTACATTTACTCAGATATGGATGTAAAAATGAAGGATGACAGCGATAAAACTAGGCACTAAGGGAATCGTACAGATGGGAGATCAAAGAAAAAAAGGGGCTTTGGAAGGATAAAACCCGGAGTAGTTGCATACATGTAATTTCTCAATAAAATACTTGTAGTAGAAAGCTTACATTGATCAGCTACCACCATATAGATAGACTTAAATCCAAATTTTCCATTCAGATATGAATTCACAAATAATAATCAATAGATAAATGGATAACAGATACTTAGACTTAAAGAAATAGAAATAAAATATAAGAGAAAGTATGAACTTGAAGACTAGTGAGAGAGAAAGCATAAGAGAAAGCACAAGAGAAGAGAGAAAAAGTACAAGCGAGAGAAAGCACAAGAGAGAGAAGAGAAAGTACAAGAGAGAAAAAGTGTAAGAGAGGAGAGAAAAAGCACAAGAGAGAAAAAGCGTAAGAGAGAGAAAGTAGAAAAAAGAGAAAGCATAAGAGAGAGAAAGCGTAAGAGAGAGAGAGAAGTGCAAGAAGAAGCACAAGAGAGAAGAAAAAAAGAAGAAAAAAACCAGAGAGAGAGTGAAAGTGAAAGTAGAAAGTGAAAGTGAGAGAAGAGTAAGG
>LN890976.1:242983-261709 GCA_900010015.1 Tuber aestivum
ACGCGTGGTGGGGAGTCCTCTCCTCCTCTTGAGTTGGCCTCGCTTAGCCTTCTCACGGTCGGCAACCCCTTAACCACCATCGTCAGACGGCTGGGACTACAGTTGCAGTAGGGGAGAACAGCCAACAGGCTACGGTTGATCTCCCCATTCTCTTGTTCCCCTAAGAGGCTGCCTAGTCAGACACGAACGCGACACCGATAGACGATGTTCAAGGTCTTTGGGTCTACCCCTCTGCTCTCCTCTCCCTACGGTCGGATCGGCTGGCACCCTACTGCTACACCTTCCCCTCCCCCCGGTTATCACCCACAGCCGGCTGGTCTCCTCCTTCCC
Organism: Tuber aestivum; assembly: GCA_900010015.1. Taxonomy (NCBI): domain Eukaryota; kingdom Fungi; phylum Ascomycota; class Pezizomycetes; order Pezizales; family Tuberaceae; genus Tuber; species Tuber aestivum. The sequence continues at coordinate 243,314 of LN890976.1, forward strand.
TCCATGGTATTGCACGGTCTCCTTGGAGTGGGTCTGGGGGGGGCCCCCTATCTTAGCGCGCTTCGTGCGTCGCTTCCTGCTTGAATGAGTGGACTCGCCCTTCGGGGCCTACGTGGCTTGCTACTAACCTTTCTTTTGTTTTTTTGGGATTTCTCAGCGGGTTTTCCTGGCCCTTCCTGCTTTCTTCTTAGTTAGGATTTCCTTGTTCGTTCATCTAGCCGGGCTTGGGTTTCTTTTCTTTGAGGCGAGATGTGCGGTTGGCTCCATACCAGAGGGACTTGGGGGGTTGGCTTTTTCCTGTGGCGAGAGGAGGGATATGGGTTTTTTGTCGTCATAGCTAGCGCTCCATACGTTTTTTGTACCCTAAACAAATAATTAATGAGTTAAACAAAAAAAAAACAAAATCCTTAAGCTTTCAGAATCATCAGCGAATGGAGAAGGGATCTTATCAATATATTCGTTATACTTTGATACATACTTTTGTTACAAGCTTTCTTGACCACTCTCCGAGAAACCTTATTGACCCCAGTTACAATTCGTTCGACTTAGAATTGGCTGCCGCCTAACATTGTCCTCAATTCTTTACTTGGTACTGGCTATTGGGTCGCTATCAGCTACAATCTTTAGTAAAGTACTTATAGCAAGCCCAAGATCCTATCCCTCCAGTCCATGGGCAGAGCAATATACCGTCTCACCATTCCCTTTCAACTGAAGTATCACAGAAGGTAGAGTTATTTCTCAAAGCACTAAAGCCAGATTCAGGAGAGCCAGTAGCTACAAGAAGCTATAAATGTACTATGAAGGATGGCAGTATAACAATTACTGTTGAACTGGACAATCAGGTTCTTCTACCATCCTTTTATACCTATCGAGGACTCTATCGCAAGTTCCAAAAGTTGAACCCAGGGCTAAGTGTCTCCCATTCTTGTTTTCAGTAATATTGGAAATACAGTAAGAAGTTTAAGCTTCTGAAAATTCGCTCACCTGCTAAGAATATCTGTGACTATTGTATAATTCTCAAAGCCAAGCTACAGCCACCAAAATTTTATAGTACTCTAGTTGGACAACAGCTACTAGCTTCAGAGGAGTAGTTAGAGGCAGAGAAAAAGCTAATACAGCATTACAATAAGTATCGCCAATGTCCAGACTTCTATGAAGCTACAATTTTGCAATCTACTCGATATCCCATGGAGACAGCCTGTCACTCATTTCACTTTCAACAGGTTATTGAAATTCCCAAACTACCTCAGCAGCCAGGCCAATGGTATTTCTTCTCTCCTTTTAAGTTATACTCCTTTGGGATAGTAGATAAAAACTGTACTAATAGCTGCTACTACTATTACCTATATACAGAGGCCCAGTATGAAAAAGGGCCAAATCAAGTTATTTTGCTACTAAATACTTATTTGAAGTCAGGTGAAAAGCTTAAGCCACACATTTACCTCGGGGCAGATAATTGTAGTGGGCAGAACAAAAACTGTATTATGATATTCTATCTCGGCTGGCTGGTTCAGCAGGGATTAATGGACAGTATAGAACTCTACTTTCAAATCAAGAGGCATACAAGGAACTCAGTAGACCGTGGATTTGGCACAGTCAAATATACTGCCTCAGGGTGTAGTATTTGGATACCAGATGACTATCCCCTGGATGGTTGCGACTGCTTGTAAAAATTCTCTCATGCATTAGCGCTTAGAGCTAAGGATAATATGGCTAGCATGCACGTGATTGAAGGAATTCATTATTTGCCACGATAGAGTAGTGGAGCTATCATACTGTTACACATAGAACCATAATCGGAGCAGCACGTGACTAAATCCATAAGGTCATATGTTCGACTCCCGGCCCCGCCATAATATTCGTAGCGCTAAGATATTAGCGCACGATATGACAAGGCATCTATGCAGCCCGCTCCACGGAGATACGAGGCATGCGACCGAGGGGTTTTTGCTGGATAACATAGAAGGAGCTCTGCTCTACAAGATAAGACTTAGTTGGTCCAGATTGGTCAGTTAGTTAAGGAGCTACGACCTCTGCAAGTCTATATGCAATTACAAGAAGTAATAAGCATGTCCCTTCAGCTCGCGTAAACTGGAGTCATCCGGAAGACCTAGTTACGATTGGTTAATAACAACTCAATGATTGAGTTAGTTATCTTCGTCATGCACTCTAAGCTATGCACATAGAAGAGTCATTGATAAGTCCTTTGACGGAGCTGATCACTCCACTCAGGAAGAGAGCGGGGAAGTTAGTTTTCAGGGTCAAACGGAGTTCGCACTCCAAGGACACTGAAGCGTTAGTATGGCAGGTACATAGTCAGTAAGGGATTGAATGTAGGCCGCAACCACCCAGACGCGGAATATAAATATCGAGGTGGCTTACTAGCTTTAAGTCTATCATCAGGGACCGGAGAAGAGATCTTATCAATATATTCGTTCTACTTTACTTCTATCTTTACGAGCCTTCTTGACTATCTCTGAGACAGAAGATTACAGGGCCTAGTGTATACTCGCTTGACTCTAGAGTTACCTACCCCCAAATACATACATCTTGATTTACCTCCTGGCCTGACTCCCATTTACCATTTCATACCATTGAATGAAACAAGAACTCATAACTCTGGGACCACATAGTGCAATTGGTGGTGAACATACCCCACATTGATACAGCGTCAATTTTGGTCTTTGATGCCCTCCGCTTTGCCCTGTCTGGAAAGCATATCGGCATACTGCACACTCCCACTACTTCTGACCAGGAATGTAAATAAGGGTGTGGTTCTTGAGCTGTGAATGGACTGTAGTAGTGGTCATGGCAGTAGTAGTAGTAGAATAACTAGCATAGCAATAGCTAGTAGTTTCCACCTTGATCCAAGGTTGACGGATATTACTATGCCGAGTGAAGAAAATTCAGGATGACTTGGGCCTATAATATCGCATAGCTCAGTATCTTGGCTGTGTACGGTGAGGAGGAATTTGGTTGACACTAGTAGCACCACGACTGATGTTACTATTTAGAGAATTGCCATTAGGATATGCCGGCGATATGGTAGTTGTACTGCTCAGAGCGAGTTGCCGGGATAGAGTTTGTCGAAAGAGCTCTGCTGAATAGGCTCGGGCAAGGGGATGAGAGAGAAGTTGGGATTTTGATATTGTAGAGGAATCAAGAAGTCGATTTAGTTTCCAGTTTTGGACTATCATAAATAGGATATAGGCATTTCTGATAGAGATATCGATAAAGAAGTATAGAAATGGTAGCCAATTTCGTCTAGCTCGGTGGTGGGTTGTATAACTTGCATGGCGTTGATCTGCAAGATCTACTCCATTCATATGGTAGTTGTAGTCGTCTATGAAGGTTGGAATATAGTAAGGTATTCGCTTCTTTTCTCCAAAGCCCCTTCGCATCATGGTTGCATTAGAGCTTGTAGTGTGAGACTTACGGTGCGTGGTAAGAGTCACCTCATTCCATGGGTGTATCGTAGAGAGTATGCGTACTAAATTGTTGTCCAGCCACCGGAAGCACAAAACACCTTCACTTGAAGATGTTGTACTAACAATACAACCATCCATGGTATTCCACTCAAGCAACTCATCACTTGACTTTAGAAATGAAGGGTATTTTGGTCTATTGACTCAGGTAGTACCACAAGCCCCAATACCTTTCTCTCGTAGCTTTTCAAATAGGGGAATAGTAGCAAATCCATTATCCATATAAATGATATAATGACTACTATACTGAGATGTAGCAAAAGTGCTTGGATGATCGCTTTCAAGGCACTTGCATAACTGCATAACTGCGGAACTTGTTGGAGATAAATCAGGATCTCGTACAAGTTCTGCAAATGACTTGATACATGAAAAAAGCATCCAGTCGATAGTATATCTATGTTACATCTTATATTAGTATATGAGTTAACAAGATATCAATAATTCATACTTCGCATACTTGTAACTTACCCATCGTAACATAGTGCTATAACCTTATATCCAACAGGGATAGGTTTGCTCAGGATCCGTACAGTATGCTTACTGCGCCCACTAAACTGTACCATCATCTCGTTGATAGCTACATGTGTTCCGGGTTGGAAATACAGCTGACTCTTAGCTCGTAAATGGCTGTGTAATGGCTCAAGCTTCTTCCATCAATGGTACTCCTGGCTACGATCTTCGGAGCTTGAGGGAACCGGAGGCATTGAGATATTTATATAACGTTTAATTTGGCTATAACGACGAAAGCTCAGGGAGTGATCCCTGCCTGAAAATCCATGCTTCCAATATTGAGATCTATTGGATAACTGGACCACTCCCATCATAATCGTGATGCTAAGGAGCTTCCATAGCTCTATTGCTGTAGTAGGGTGTGACCATCTTGCACCTCGTTTACCTTGCCACTTGAGGTTCGCATATGCGTTTGTAGCATCGACAATTTGAGAGAGAATATGATCGGTCCAAAATAGAGAGAAAAAGGAAACAGGAGTTAGAATCGTGTTCTTTAGGACCAGAGATCTCGGCTGATGTTCTATGAGCGGTAATGGATTGAAGGCGTGCGGTGGGGTAATGAATACACTACTCTCCAAACCACTTGACTTGGCTGCTAGTCTCTTATGATTAGGTTTATTCTACTTTGCTGCTCCTTGCTGCCCAGAGCTCTTCCGTGTACGCTTGGCTAATATCGTGGTATTAGAATTATTTGAACTTGGGAGAGTGGCGATCTATGGTATTTGATGTTCAACGTTACATATTTACTAGCTATATTAGGTTTGGTTCCAGATACTAATGTATGAGATAATTTTTACAAGGCTGTCACGACCATCCAGGGGATAGTAAGGCAGTTTCAGAGAGTACTCTAGCTGGAACTATAAAGTCTATCAACCTCTTTGAATCTTTTTCACCAAACATTTTTTGTGATTGGAAAAAGGCACTGAGTACAGTAATGAAGCTACTAAAAGGAATACAAAGCTTTCAGGTTTTTCTTTTTCTGAAAGAATTCCCAGGAGTTGTTTTAGCAAAGGAATTGCCTTTTAGTGATTAGCAGCAGTTTGATCTGAAGAAGACTGGGGTTGACGAATTACAAATTCAGAATATTGTCCCTAAACCAATTCCACCAATTGGACTCAAGCTTGAAAGACATTATAACATGTGGAGTAAGTATGGTCCATATGTACTAGAAGATATTGGTTCTACTTGGCTACATACAGAGCCTACTATGGACACAATTCAACAGGTCAAAGCAGCCAAGGTAGGCAGAACAAAGCATAAGACTCTTCTTGCAACAACTGAGGTGCCAATAGCCAGTAGTTCAGATACAACACTCTCGAATTCACTAACTACAAGTAATAGTAATAAGAGACTATGCCAAGGACCAACTCTACATCACGAGGGAAATAATATTTCTGTAACTAGTGCCAGAGAAGGGACTGATACTAGTATGATGACTACTGAACAAGGAGAGCAGGAATTACTAAAACCAAGAAAGCGAGGAAGACCACCTGGATCAAAGAATAAAAATAGTAGAAAAACCATGTAAATACTATCATTTCACATAATATTTTTCATAGATCTATAACTTATATACAAAATAAAATTTTAACTAAGTTACTTTATTTTTAAACTTTTTTATCATAGTAGAGTAGTCAATTTACTTGGGAGAAAAAGAAAAACTCATTTATCTCAAGAACAATTTTCTCTGGTTGCCACCCTTCAAACTCATTTTCCTAACAACAACGAAAACTGCCCATATGCTGCTTCTAATAAAACCATACTCATATTATACCTAGATAAACCCAAGTATAGATCAAGCAAATGTTAAATGTTTACTATCTTAATTAAATCATGAGATAAATCTTATAAAAAGCAACTTATAGAAATTTTCTGTATTTTTTTACAATATTTTGTTATACAAATGGGCTAGTTGGTTACCCCTGTTCATGCACTTTTTGGTGGGGTTTTAAAAAGTGGGACAATACTTTTGAGAGGTGGTTGTAGCAAAACGACTGAAAAAAAAGTGAGCCCTTGCCACACGGAATTTTGCCAAGATTTAAGCACAGTTTTAGCGACAACGGTTGTGACAAAACCTCCTTAATAGGGTAGAGCTATTACAGTATCCAGATGGTTGGTGCCCGAACTTGGTGTGGAAAACCTGCTTGAAGTACTAGCCATTTTATAAAGTATTCGGACACCTTGGCACCAAGCATTTCTCTTCCGGTACGGATTTCTCGATATCTTTATATGCCAAGCACCACTCTTATACAAAACTATGCATGGAATTTATTTCCACCGTTCTTCTCTATACATTTTAACATTATCTGAGGTAGCTTTGCTATCTCTTTATCAATCTCCTCCACTGTAATGCGGCCCCATTCCTCCTTTAAAATCAATTTCATATCACCAAGATTTGTTACTCTTTCCTTTCCTCTTTGAGTCTGTATCCTGGATTTTATCAATTCCCATAAATGCTCAATAGGATTAAAGTCTGATGAATTGGGAGGCCAATTCACCTTAGATATACCCACCTTCATTCGTTCTAAATTTGTGAAATCAGAGTTGTGTTCGGGGGCATTATCCTCTATCAGGAGGAAGTTAGGATGATCGGCAAGACATTGACGACCAGTAGGCCAAATGAGAGGACGAGCAAGGGCCGTGACATACCGCCATAAGTCCACTCCTCTTACCTCACCTCGCTTGATCTTTCTTACCTTAAATTTTTTTGATTTCCACAACTGTTTAGTTTTAACCTTTATGCCTGTTGTCTTTGCCATTGCCCATGCATCGCGCGCTACTGCTAGCTCTTGCCTCTTCAATACCCGCCATTCATCAGTTGACCTCCAATGATCATTTAGCCTTGTTTCCTCCTCTGAAGCAACCTTATTATAGGCTGCAATTTTCTTTGCTGCCTCCTCTTTCTCTTCAGCACTTTCATGTTCCCATACCCAAAAGGGTCCTTTCCATCCAAAGCTAATCATCCCCTAGCACATGACTATATTGCCTTGCTTCTTTTTGGCTCCAACACAGTCATCGTGCCATTTTTCCCCCTTTTCCCTCCAAACTATAGAGGGTCCAAAGACTCCACCAATCTCAATCGACATCTCGTCTGTGAATGCAAAATTTGCCTACTCCTGCGCTGGTAGCCAAGAGAGGTATGCATGACAGTATTCCTTTTTTTAACAGCCAAGTTAGCAATCTTACTATTTTGTATTTTAATATATATAAAATACCTTAAGAATTCGAATAATTAGACCATGTACAAGGTTTCTTAAGGTTTCCTCCTCTGGATGACAAGTCTCCTGGAGGCAAGCAGAGCGGGAACTATGGTCTAAACCATACTAAGAGAGGCAACTCCAGCGTCCTAGCACATAGTCCAGTTATTTGAGTTCATATGGTAATATTGATATTATTTAGTACAAGTCATGATAGATCTCTAATACTTACTAGTCTTTTTTTTTTATTGTCTTCACTTAAGATAAACTTAAATAGTTCTTGGTGGGCATGAATGCCTCGCGATGCCAATGCATTATATATAGTTGTATCACAAATGTGAGAAAATCCTGCCTCTCTCCGAATATCTCTTATAGCCATTCGTCGAGACTCAAAATCTTGCTTAACAAACAAAGCAAGCTGGTCCTTATCTGTCTCGCTCAGAACCTCAGGATGGCCAGAACGGGTTGCTGGATCCAGAACCTTAGAATCAATTAACTCTAAAAGAGAGAATTCATGGTTGAGGTTGGATGTATTCACTGGGGGTACTGAGGGCTCAGGAGAGCGGGTAGGGTTTGTCGTTTGGAGCCGTGACTTTTGTGCATTGAATAGGGCGTGCCGCCATATATCACTCGCAGTCGACTTGGAAACACCGGTTGCTTCTTCAATTTGGCGGAAACTCATTGGTTGATTGAGACAGCGATAGGTGATAATCACTGCGCGATGTCTTGGTGTAATCTCTTTTCCTATAGTGGCCTTTAGCTAATCAATCTCCACTTTATCTCAACTGAGATATTCCTTACCTCTCTTTTGAGTTGAGGGAGCTGGAGCCATTCGTTCTGATTTCCATTTTTTGTGGTACTGACTAGCACATGTTTTCTAAAAACGCGTTGACTATAGCCTATATCTCGAGATTCCTTGGCGCCAAGGTGTCCGAATACTTTATAAAACGACTAGTACCGTAAGTTAACCATCTCGTTCCTTTTTTTTCCCCCTGGAGTCTCGGGTTTGGACGCGGGTACCTTGGTCCGTGTCTGGTGGCGAATTCATTCGGAGAGAACCACCATCCCCGCGAAAGCCCCAAAAACTCCCAAACCGGCAACCAACCCATCCACCCTCCAACCAACCAACCAACCTGCCCACAAATAGCAGTACAAGTAGAGTCCGAAACGCTCCCGAACTGGATACCGGTATAATTTTAGTGCCCACATTCCGAAACACCTCACTTTGGCTATTGTAATTTTTGACGCAACGGAGTGGACTAAATTTACGGCACTCGAGTACCGTACCCTACTAGTACAGTACCCTGCCGGAACTGTGCCAGCGGATCCGAGAAATATTTATCAAAAGTGCTAATCCTCGGGAGCCAATCAAAAGCGTTGGCGCATCTGCTTGCCAAGTTATTTGGAGTTAAGTTAGTGAGGCGCCAGAGGTTGCCACGAGGTTGTTACTGGATAGATGCGCGTGACGATTCGGAGTAACTTTAATTTGTGACGCCCTTTGAGGTTAAAAGCTTGGTAGTTTCCCCCGCTCCCATTCTGCTATATAAGTGTGAATGAGAATGGGTATGATGCTGGTATCTCCTTCTATTGAAGGCTTGAAAAAGGGCTGACCCATATCACACACACACACACACACAATCTCGCTCTCTCTCTCTCTCTCTCTCTCTCTCTCCTGCATTTTACAAGCTAACGAGCCAACAAACGGACGGAGAACGGAGGTTCCGGGGAATTTTAGTATTGGGTGGATATAAAAGGCCCGCACCCTACGCGAGTCCCTTACTCGACCCGACGAGCCGACGAAACAAGCTTCTCGCTTCCTTTTCAATTCTATAGTCTACAGGGGTGAACATTCCAAAGCAAGGAAGGAAGGAAGGAAGGAAGGAAGGGATTGAAGGGGGATATAATTCGAGAAATACCCCCCTCGCACTCACATCGCCGTTCATCACCCAAACATCGCTCATTTCAACTCACCTCCTGCACTGCAACTCGCTCTCCCCCTACGTTGCCTGCCCGCCAATCAACAAACGGATGACAATGCCGTCCACAAACCCGCACCACCACCACTTCCTCCGCAAATCTCTATTCTTGGCTCTTCTGCTGCTAGCATTCTTGGTGCTCCTGGCGCCTTCCGAAGTTCTTGCATCTTCCTCCTCCTCCTCATCACCACAAGGAGAGCGACTGGAGAAAAGAATGAGTTAGTCATCCCCCCCTCTGACTACCACCGCAGATGCTAATGTTACCGCAAACAGCCTCCTCCGCAGCGTCAATACGCTTCCCACAAGGACCTAACGAACCTCGAGAACGCAGCCTTACGCCTGGTTTTGTGGCCGTAGTAGTCGGTGGACTAAGTGTGGTGTTTGCGGGGTTGATGGTTTAGACCGCGGCTATCCTGTCTTCCTGTAGTGTGGCGGACGACGTGTACATGCCGGAACGAATTTCTTTTTTTGCCCTCCCCTCCCTCTCCCCTCACTCGCTTGAGCTATCATACCTTGTTCAAAGTTTGGGGAATGGTGTTTGGTATTTTTCTTCTTTTTCTGCCGCGTTTTGTATGATTTGGGTGGTTGTTTGGTGGTGGTTGATTGATTCGAGGAGAAGGGAGAAGGAAGGCGTTAGGTGGCTTTTTACGATTATGATTATGGGTTCGATGATTGTTTCGGTGTTAGAGTTGGGTTGTTGGGTGTGCGCGCCGGAGGTATAGAGAGGGAGGGATGGGAGGATTCCGGAGGAGGTGAATGGTATGATTAGGAAGGGTGGATCCCATCGGCGGCATCGCCGATATCACGGGACCAGATGAGTTCTCACCGGGTGCACTCCCTCCCTCCAGACAATTGCTTGCAGAGTTGTATGATACGGTAGATACGTCGATAGCACGGCCTCCCATAACATAGCTAAACTGAAAACAGACAATAACAACTTATCCGGGGCTCCAAAGGCCCAGGTATTGTAATAAGTTAGTTGCTACCGGTGCACGAGTAGCGGTGGTCGGCCCGGCTCAATGTGGGAATTGAGGTTTGCTATTGTAACCCAAACCCCAAGATATGCTGTATCATTCATTGAGACTAATTGTGTTGTCAACTTTGGTGGCACTGACGTTAGGCCTCTGTCTCCATCCTACATTCATAGACCCCTCCACCGCAGTCACGGGAGGAGGAGCACCCAGGCTTCTCCGGAATGGGCTCCCACAATACGCTAGAGCACTGCACGAGTACGGGTACTGTACAGTATGGCACTACCGGTATGATAGGACAAGTGCACTGCCTATCTCATTTTTCACAGGATCGGTACTAGGATGTGGATGTGGGCGATCGGACAGCCAGGGATGAGAGGTACTTCTACGAAAGCTCCGTCTGCTAGAGCAATTTCCACGCCAAATTCATTCTTTTATTTATAATGAGGGTGGTAAGGATAGGCCTATGATATAGAGTCCCTAACTATGCGATCGGGGACGTCCATACCCGAGTTTGTTACCATCCAGGGGTATCATGCTCGGGTAATGATCTACTACCACGCCCTACCACCTAGGGCGAAGAATGGAATAGGACAACTCGCAGATTACAGTACTAGTACAGACATCACGCATCAATACAGCACTGGTACGACATGTCCCTTGCAACCATCGTACCAGTACAAGTACTGGAGATAGGGTGCGAGCGTTGGAGTCGTAAGGGGAAGCTCGCACTATGATCCTGGATAGTTCACCGGGAGGAGGCATCGGGCCAGTACTTGTACCGTAATTGTACTAGTCCTTGTATGATACAAGTACTAGTACAGTTAATTCTGGTAGACTGTATTGGGTTTGTAATTGCGGCTCAGGGGGGAAGGGAGGAGGGAAATTTTTGGTGCGAGATATAATAATAATACTGCGGAGTTGGGTGGTGTTGTATGGAAGTGAATCGATCAGCATGCCCACATTTTAAGGAAGGGAGGTTCTTCACCCCCCCCCCCCCCCTCTATACATCTATCCAGCAATCTTGGGCCTTGCGAATATTTCTATCATTGGATTCCCTTCGTCTGTCTGTCCATCTGTCTATGCTCGCTTGATTCGGAATGAAGTTCTCAATTGCTTCTCCGGCATTCTTCCTCTTCTCACTTATTATTGCCGCCAACGCCGTCTCCGTCCCCGTGCTGCCGCGGGAAGGGAAGAGTAAGGGGAGAGGGAAGGGAGGTCATAGATATGGCGGTGAGTATGGTAGTGATGGTGTTGGAGGGGCGAGGCCGGCTCCCGACTCGGAGGATTGGACAAATGCCACAGCGGCTCTGATAGAACTCCACAAGAACCTCTGCGAGATCCCGTCCATCGCGCCAAACGAACTCGCGGTTGGGGACTGGTTGGCGACGTACCTGAGGTCCAAATCCTTCACTGTGGAGAAGCAGGAGGTCGCGAGGAATCGTAACAACATCTTTGCCTATCTGGGAAACAAAAATCGGACAAAGACTCTCGTGACCAGCCATATCGATGTGGTCCCACCATACATCAACTACACATACCATCCCAACGGGACCATAACAGGGCGAGGAACAAACGACGCGAAGGGATGCGTCGCCGCGCAGATCAAGGCCGTTGAGGGGCTCCTCACAAAAGGCCTGATAGGGGAAGGCGATGTGGCAATGCTCTTCGTAGTAGCCGAAGAAACAGACGGTGCGGGGATGATAAAAGCGAACGATCTCGGCTTGACCTGGGATTCCGTCATTTTCGGCGAGCCGACGGAGCTCAGACTCTCACTCGGGCACAAGGGTGTGCTCAGGTTCAGCATTGAGGCCTTCGGGAAGGCCGCGCACTCCGGCTATCCACAGTTCGGCATCAACGCTAACGAGGATCTTGTGGAAGCGCTGCATATCCTGTCGAAGATGAAACTCCCTGGATCCGACCTACTGGGAAATTCCACATTGAATTACGGCATTATGGGCGGTGGTACGGCCCCCAATATCATCTCCCCCTATGCGAATGCGAGTGTCGCAATTCGATTAGCGGCCGATCCCCTGTTGGTCCGGGCTTTGGTGAATGAGACAGTTAAGGATTTGCCTGTTACTTTGACATGGTTTGAGAGGTTTTATGGACCGCAGTATTTGGATTATGATGTTGAGGGTACTGTATATATCAATATCATCAGCATTGTCGTTTTTGATTGCTTTGTTTTGCTTATTTGTGGGGCGGTTAACTTACTGATGGCAACACTTTTTCAGGGTTTGAAACCAGGGCTCAGGCTTATGGAACGGATATCCCGAATTTGAAGGGGAGTCATAAGAGATACCTTTATGGTCCCGGATCGTGAGTACCATTTGTGTACGGCATGCTCTGAAGGTGGAGGCTGATGGTTAGCAGAATTCTCACAGCGCACGGTAACGCAGAATTTGTTACGGTCACGGACCTTGTGAAGTCGGTGGAGGGGTACAAGGCCTTGATTATGCATACTCTCCCATAATCTATTGAGTAGATAATATTCATGTAATAAGGCAGAGGTGGTCGTTCTAGGCTGTAATAAGGATTTCTATAAATAAATAAAAAGGGTGCCGAGAAGCTCTCGTCAAGCTTCTCTTAGGAGGTTCTGACTTCATTAAAATTTGTTGCCTGATTATGATTGTAGTACCGGTATGGGGGTATGGGTGTGTGGGGAGAAGGGCTGAAGTTCATACTCGTAGTTACTATCAGGAGTTGAGCCTCAGGCGCCCCACCTTTTCACCCCCCACCACATCTCCATCGACTTCCCTCCCACTACAGTATTTCCACAACAAACTACCCTCGCTACCTACCTCTCCACTAAGCACTATTCCTCACTTTCTAACCCAATCCTTAAGATCTCCAATTTAATTCCACCAGTTTATTCACAGGAAATCATGGCGCCGCCAAAGGAATGGAGTAATTATTTACCCGCCGCCCTTCCACCTGCTAGAAATGTCGAGTCAGAACTAACTGTTTCGCACAGACGATGAGGAAGAATCCAGCTCGGAAGAAGAAGTAGGCCGCATTGCCCCCCGAGTAGCCGCAAAGAAGAAATGGGATGATGAAGATAGTGAAGAAGAGGTTCACTCACTCTCCCCTTCCCCCCCAGCACCCGAGTCCAAACACTCACACCCCCCACCAACAGGTCCTAGAATCCTGGGATGCGGCCGAAGACTCGGAAGAAGAACGCAAAAAGGCCATAGCTAAACAAGCCGCGGCAGAAAAAGCCGCCGCCGAGGCCATCGCAAACAAAAAGTCCAAGGCCCAACGCATCGCCGGAAGACAGGCCGAAAACGCTGCGCAGAGGGAGGCCGCTGCCGCCGCCCGCGAATTCGACGACATGGAGGATGAGACGCCGGTAGAGCGTCGGGCTCGTGAGGAGCGAATGCGCATCGAGGGGGACTTAGCGCACGCAACTGACCTGTTCGGCACGGTGGGTGTCGGGGCCGGTAGCGGCGGGACCAAGGGGAAACCGATCACCACCGGGGACCCGGAGGATCCCACTAAGGCTATTGATCTGTCGTCGTTGCCAATGTTCGCGCCGAAGGGGAAGGATGAGTTCACGCAGCTTAGGGATGTACTTGTCCCGTTGCTTGTCGCGAATAGTAAGAAGGCACATTACTCGCTCTTCCTGCAGGAGTTTGTGAGGCAGTTGGGGAGGGACATGTCATCTGAGCAAGTGCGCAAGGTCGCCACTGGGCTGACCGTTCTCGCAAATGAAAAGCAGAGGGAGGAGAAGGCGGCGGATAAGGGTGGGAAGAAGACTAAGGCGGCGAAGGGGAAGACAACTCTCGCGGCGACTGGCAAGGAGGCGGATAAGTTTGATACGACAGATTATCTCGAGTCGGCGGGGTATGACGACTTGTCAGTGCATCCTTCCTTTCCTCACCTCGTCCAATGACGGAAGGCAGACTAACGAACCATAGTGATGACTTTATGTAACGCGCTTCCGTGGTTGGAATGAGGTGTGCTCGGGCTGGGATGCAGAGGCGAGGTAATTCCCGAGGAGGAATTCTCTATGGTATCGGCCCAGGCCGCTGTGCTTTCCAGGTTATAAAAATTTTCACCCACTTACTTTCTTCCCCCATCCATCCATCCATCCATCCATCCGGTTCGAACCCAGCACCGCACGTTAGAATTATGAATGCCTGCTCTTATATATATACTTCCCCTTTCGTTTTGAGACTCTAGAATAGCAACTTGGCTTCCGGTTTGCCTAAATAACCATGATACATTATCCCGTAATAGTATTTGCAGAGCGAGAGGAACCCACCGGGAAGGAACTGCACAACGCTGGTACTCAGGGAATATAATGCGGGCAGACAAAAGTAATGTACCCGACTGACAGTTGGCAAACTACCGTCAATCCAGTCCGCCGATCCCACCAACACTCCGGTAGAAACACGCCAGCACGATGATCACGTAGCTTACCCATTCACTCCCAGAGAGAGAGGGGGGAATTCAATCCGAAACTCCAAGCACCGACGATCGGCGCTGTGATCACAGTCAATCACTCTGGAGTGATTGTCTACGCTCTATCACGCGTACCTCATGTGCGAGAGTCGAGATCCCGATTTCAGATGCGGGATGGTAAACTTACCTTGGTTTGTATGATGGCTCGAAAATCGACTTGACGCCCGGGAACTACTTGTACTGTACGAGTACAAGGCCTATGGCACGTTTGTTGGTGGGTTGAGAGCTTTGAGCCACTTGTATTTCGGGAACTGTTTCACTTTGGACCTCGAGTATCTCCGCTGGTGTTCCCGTCACATCCCCTCACTCATTTGCGGACGAACACATGAAGCCCCTCGCTTTGCACACCAAATCAAATGCCGGTCCCCCAAGACTCAAAAAAACAAAAACGGATACCAATTTAACCATGAACGCAAGCTGGTCACAGGTACAATTACAAGCCCACTACTCCCTACATAGCCATTATACCTATATCAAGTTATTCCATTGGCTTCCTAATCTCACGAACACTCCTCCTCTTAACGTATAAAACCGCTGCAACGCCAATCAGCAACGCACCCGCCAGGACCTGTGCGTGCCCCCAGCTCACGTCTGCATCCTTGATTCTATCCACGAGGCCTTCAGCGGCGTACTTTGGCTGCTCGGGCTCAGCCCCGCCAGTTTCCTCCGCCTTCTTCTCGGTGCCAGTCTCTGCGCTAGCTGGTGCTGGTGGTGGGGCAGTAGTTGCGGAGTCTTCTTCCCCATTGGCTATGAGATGGAGGCATTCATCAGCGGATTCCCAGAATGTATATTAATAATAATAGTAATAAAGTGGCAATGCATTTATTTCGTGTCAACCCATCAGGATGTCAATGAATCATATATATTCGGGACCTTTTTGAGGACAACAAAAAGGGATATCGTAGTTCTTCCCATTAACCGCGTAATTACTTCACGGTTGTTTTTTCTTTTTTCTTTTTGGTTCGTGACAATAGAAACAATGAAAGGAAAAGGTGAAATAAGGAAAGGGCGGTATAAATGCATTTAAAGTTCCACATGGATACCTTCTTCTGGAACAGGGAGTTCTCCACTCTTCGCGACGGTTACAACTGTGGCGGGGGAGTCGCTGCCGGGACTCTTCTCGACTTGCTCAATCGCTTTGACAATCTCCATACCCTCTACAACTTCACCGAAAACAACGTGACGGCCGTCGAGCCAGCTGTGCTAGCCGTTAGCCTAGATTCAATGGGTGCACGCAGAGTATAGATGGGGAGTAGGCGGGAACAGTTAGGGGCAAAGTGCTCAAGAGAACTTACGAAGTAATAACGGTAGTGATAAAGAACTGGGATCCGTTGGTGTCCTTGCCAGCGTTTGCCATGCTCAGAAGCCCGGGGCGGGTGTGCTTCAGTTTGAAGTTTTCGTCGGGGAACTTGTCACCGTAGACTTTTTCACAATCGTTAGCATTTTATACTGCCTAATGCTACTCGGAGAGAACTTCTTACTAGACTTGCCACCAGTGCCATCACGATTGGTAAAGTCACCGCCCTGAATCATAAAGTCCGCGATAACACGATGAAAGATCGATCCTTCATATCCAAAGCCCTTCTCACCGGTGGCGAGAGCACTACACGATTGACAATTAGCTTCCACCTCCCCACCTTCCCTTACCCCCAGCCGTAATGCAATGCTCACCGGAAGTTCTCGGCGGTCTGCACCCAACCCAGAGCGTTAGTCAAGGGCCACTGTCGAAACCTCTTACATGGGTACGGAAGGAGCACAAACCTTAGGGACCGTTTTCCCGTAAAGTCCAAATACAATACGCCCTAACTCCTTATCGCCGTGCTTCATATCAAAGAATACTTTATGTGTGATCAACGGACTCTTTGTCGCCTCGGTAGGCTGAGAAAACAGGAATAAGGATGCAGCGGCGACGAGCACGATGAGGGCAAACGCCCGGCGGAAAGAGATCATATTGTTCGTTTGTTTCTTCTTCTACGTCTCTTTGGTCGACGAATAGGGCTTTTGGAGGAATTGGGGAAAGAAGGGAGAGGGGTGGGGGAAGGGCTGAAGGTGCTAAGACACGGGCTTTTATCAGGGGCGAGCTGGGAGGGAGGGAGTTGCAAGGTGTCTTTTCGGGCAGCGAATGGTTCAGGCTCCACAGTGGAGCCGGTAGGGTTAGTAAGCCTTGTCTCTTAAGTGGAACAGTATCATGTTATCATACCCGTTTGGGGCAAAGATCCAGCGGGGGAAATCCTTGAAATGCCTGATACCATAAGAGCATATAGCGATACTGGGCGCCAATAGGTTCCTGAATAACATCTGGAGTCGATTGGACGCCGGAGGATAAAATTAAAGAAGGTTGTTTAGAAGTTCTAGTTCTTGTACCAGTACGGATATAGTGTCGGCTCCTTAGAACTTCTTACCCCCCCCACATGCTACCAAACAACGACTGATAATTTAGTTTACGACAGCAAAACCTGCAAATAGAATTTAAAAATACGTTCTGTGGAGTTGTTCTAACAGATTTTTAGAACTTATTCATGGAGTGATTTTATTTTTGCTTCTTTGGTCGGTGAAGTAGAGGGGATTCAAAGTTAGTATAGAAAGGAGGATAGTAGAGGACTTTCCTTACATTGACTTCCACACCTATTTCCCTCATGATTGAAATCTCAACACTATGAGAAATTATTGTAAACCCTACCCTCCTTCTGCCCTCCCCCTCAGGGGGGCCCCTTGCCCCTACCCTCCCCATAGGCTATTTAGGCTGTTCCCCTTGCCCCCTAGGCTCCCATCGTCTTTACCTTCCTTCCACTTGGTTGCCTTTGCATCTTACTTAGGTTTTCCATAGGGGAAGTAGCTGGCGGTGGAGGTAAGGGGATCTGAAGCAAGGAGGATGAGGATACCATGTGCATTAACAGTAGTGGAGAAGGAGGCTGGGAAGGGACAGTTCACCTTACAAAGGATGGAGTGTGACAACCCTACGTTATAGAGCTATGGCAACCTATGTCTACACCTACATCAGCAAAAATAAATCCTGTGTCAGACGCGTGGGCAGTACGTCCGGATGCAAGCAGGCAGGATTCTGCGTCCAGTGCATCCTGTGCATCTGGTACTTGGGCGCCAAGTCCGGTTGCGTCCTGTGAATCCTAGTACTTATGCTAGGCGGTGCCACATCCAGATTGCGTCCTAAGGAAGCAAGGCTGCCCAGTTACTATCCTGAGATTCCGAGTCATTAACCCAGCTGCCAGCTGCTCCCCCTTTACCACCCCCTACCAGCTCCCCCCCTAGCAGCATCCTGCATACCACCTCCCGCCTTACTAGGTGCCTCTGCTACCTCCCCTGCATTCAGGACTCGGACTTTGTTGTTAACTTTACCTGCTATACCAAGTTAGCGAGGTTCAGTTAAGTACTGGATTTGACACGGGATTCCTCAGGCTCCCTTTGGGCGCAGCATCCCATTCTCGGCGCCCTGATTCTACTCAACGCCAGCTTTCCAATGGTACCTTAGACGTCCTCCTGGCACCAATATTGGTAGAGCTACAGCCTGTTATAAAAGTGGTGTTTACCTTGGCGGAGTGCTGACTTTGGCGCCAGATTCCCAGAGCGCCCTGCGGGTATGACATCTCGTACTTAGTGGCCTCGTTTTACTCAATGCCAGCTTTCCAACGGTGCCTCAGACGTCTCCCCGGCACTAATATTGGTAGAGCTACAGCCTATTATGTAAGTGGGATTCACCCTGGCAGAGTGCTAACTTTGATGCCAGATTCCCCGGGTGCCCTTTGGGCGTTGTGTCTCATACTCGGTGGCCTCA
>LN890976.1:261729-286180 GCA_900010015.1 Tuber aestivum
TTCTACCCGACGCCAGCCTTCCAACGGTGCCTCAGGCGTCTTCCTGGCGCCAATATTGGTAGAGCTACAGCCTGTTATGAAAGTGGGATTCACCCTGGCAGAGTGCTAACTTTGACACCAGATTCCCTAGGCATCCTTTGGGCATAGAATCTCATACTCAGCGGCCTCATTCTACTCGACGCCAGCTTTCCAACGGTACCTCCAACGTCCCCCCAGCGCGAATATTGGTAGTGCTACTGCCTATTCTGGAAGTGGTCTTTACCTTGGTGGAGTTCTGGCATGGTGCTGGGGTAGTGCTAACTTTGTCACTAGATTCCTCGGGCGCCCTATGGACACAGCAGCTCACACTTGGCAGCCAGGTTCTACTCAACGCCAGCCTTCCAACGGTGCCCTAGACGTCCCCCCGGCGCCAATATTGGTAGAGCTACAGCCTGTTATGAAAGTAGTGTTTCCCCAGGAGGAGGGCTGACTTTAACACCAGATTCCTCAAGCGCTCTGTGGCTGCAGCAGCTGATACTCAGCGGCCTGATCCCACTTGCTGCCAGCTTTCTAACGCTGTCTCCGACATCCCCCCAACACCAATATTGGTAGACATACAGCCTGTTTTGACCATGGTCTTTACCTTGGTAGAAGTCTGGCAGGGTGCTGGTGCAGTGTGGACTTTGATGCCAGATCCCTCGGGTGCCCTATTGGCGCAGCAGCCCATACTCAGCTCCCTGGTTGTACTCGACGCTGGCTTTCCAATAGTGCATGGAATATCTATCTAGCGCCAATACCCGTGTTGTTATCATCTGAGATGTAGGGGGTATAGTGCACTAACTTGGGGGCTTGGAGCTTTTCTTTCTTTATTCTGTATTCTAGAACCAATATAAATACAAATAATCTTTATTTTGACACTTTTACAATATACATAATGTGTGACTTAGGTCACAAGGTCCAGTCCTAGCATTGCATCCTGAAAATTTAGTAGTGCTCGCTTGTATCCAGAGAAGACCTGCTGCATCTGGTTGCGTCTACAGAATTTAGAGAGTTCTTGGTTGCATCCCAACTTCTAGTGCCATGACCTGTTGCATCCTGAGTTGTAGTTTGTGTCTTGTGTGTCCTGTGTGTCAGAGGTACAGGACGCACTGGACGCAAAGTTTTATTTTTGCTTATATATATATAAGACCATGAGGTCAGATGGTAGACTAGGCAGGTACGCTGGTACATGTCCGAGGGATATCTGACGGTTCAGATATCCCAAAGAACAGAAGGAACTGATGAGATAGGTGTATCTAAGTAGTGGAAGTAATGTGAGTATGTCTGCTCTGACCTAAGGATAGGTTAGAAGGCCAGGTGAGTTTACCAAGTCTAGGAGAGTCATGTTACCTAGCCATGGAGATCAGTTTCGTGTCACTATGGACATACTTACCCTACCTTTGGGAAAGTATTACCCTACCTTCTGTCAGAAATGTTCTCGGAGAAATTATGGGAACTGTTAGAATTGTTTATTACGCAATGGCGATTGGCAGGCACTTGCTTGCATACTGATCGGAAAACTACAGGAGGAGCTAAACTGCTCTGAACAAGCTGTAACTTGGCAGAATTGTTCTTAACAGGTAACTGCAGCCCCAGGGTTCGCCCCGGGCGTCATGGGCTAAAACGGGTAGAGCTACCGTCTTACAAGTTAAATGGAGTCGATGAAGACATGTCCATAACACTGTATACATTGCTGCTGTCCAACCGACTGGAAGCTGTTCGCGGGATATATAAGGTAGCCAAGGTAAGAAGGTCAGGTACCTTCTCCAAAAGGAATGGAGTAAAACGGACCAAATCTGACGGAGTTAGCAAGAGCTATCCGGAAGGGTCCCCAGAGTAGTCCCAGGTAGTACCACAGACATCTGGGAAGGTTTTATGCCAATCAAGCCTACACGTACCCCTTCACTGTAGACACTTTGCAAGTTGTTTGAGGACTCTAATAGCATGATACTTATCATGGTGAGTAGTGTGTTGGGGGTCAGGGACTATGGGTAGCGCCCATGGGTCCCGCCGCCACCACAGCTATTTGTGGGAGTATTGTAGACCTTCTAAGTTCGCAAGTCAAAATAGATAGAACTTAACTGGAAGACAGCTGATGTCTACAAGTGCTTGCATAGGTCATAGCAGATGGGAAGAGAGTGATTTAGTTAGCTTTCCTAGGCGTCTCAACAGTTAGCCACTGGCGAGGCACTGATGCGCATAGGTTTTCACTCTGGCAAGTGTATTGGTTTAACACCTAGCAGGAACTGATGTACATATAGGAGATTTCTGGTAGAGTGAGCTGACACCTTAGGCCCTTTGGGGACATGGTAGTGGTACCGGCAACCCTCATAGAGAAGAGCATGCTCATGTTGCTTAGGGTACTCTGATAGGGGAGTTTTTGGTATAAGTCTGACTACTTAAAGATTATACGAGAACTCTCCTATCTCAACACAATCAACATCCTCTTGAGAGACTTTAATGGAGATAAGCCAAAGCTTAACGTTATTAAGTTCTACTGTTTACTTTTATTGTTTACTCTTTGCAAGAGGTATGTTCGAGAGATTCGAAGTTTGGTGCAGTCGCATCCTTAGGAACCATCTACCTGAGGCAGCCCCCATTACACCGAGGCTATGATATCAGAGGTACTAGCTGCCAGGCGGAACCCTTGGAGGGGGCCACAGCGCTGGCTTAAGAGGAGGAGGAGGACTCTAGGGCAATGAAAGATGGGGAGGGCCCAGGTAAATGCTGGATCTATCTAGAAACTCACCCTGTGTGAATTAGAAAGCAGTGAAGGAACAAGGATGTCTTGTGGCAAATATGTGTAAATTTGCATACCATACACCATCCACCTGCACTGGAGAGTCGATGTCTTCAACTAGGATGTCTAGTATATAGTTGAAAGGAGAACGATACTTTGCACTTGGTAGAGGTGAGGATAGGGGGATGGCTATAGGTGCCTGGCCTGTTTGGGTAGAGGGGGGGGTGGGCTGAGAGGGACAGTAGTAGGATGTGCAACCAATACTATGACCCTTAACGAGAGGTCATGGACAGAGGCTTCGAAAGCTAGAAGGGAGGAAGGGTCCTTAGGTCTAGTCATCAATAAGTACCTCAGGACTTCAAGTCTTTGGATTATACTGCTGGTTCCTGAAAGTACTATGCAGAGTAGGAGAACGAGGACAGTTGCTCCTGTAGACAGTTCCAGGAGCTCAGAGTCCGATTGCACAGGGATCAGTAGTGCCACCCATCCTACATGATGGAGGGTGCTGGCTAACTCATCTCTAACCAGTAAGAGGTGAGAGAAGTGAGAGGGAGTAGGTACTCTTGACTTGTAGGGTGTGGTATGGTAGGAGGCCTGGGAGCCAGACCTGGATGGCCCTAAAGCAGTATCCTCTATCTTGGAGGGGGCTGTACAGAGTAGTAAGAGGATTGTGAACTTAGAGACTGAAGTCTAAGCCAGAGGAAGAAATAGGTATAGGAGGTTGGTCACCACATTAAACCTTAGAGCTTTACCTGACTGAAAGTGGTAATATTTTTAAGCAAGAGGAAAGGAGAGGGTGCAGAGCATGTTTTGAAACCTAGGAATTTTTTTTGTTTGACTCATTGATTATTTGTTTAGGGTATAAAAAACATATGGAGTACTAGCTATGATGACAAAAAACCGATATCCCTCCACTCACCACAGGAAAAAGCCAACCCCTCACGCCCCTCTAGTATGGAGCCAACCACACATCTAGCTGCAAAGAAAAGAAACTCAAGCCTGGCTAGGAGGATGAACAAGGACATTCTAACTAAGAAGAAAGCAAGAAGGGCCAGGAAAACCCACTAAGAAATCCCAAAAGAACAAAAGAAAGGTTAGTAGCAAGCCACATAAGCCTCTGAAGGGCGAGTCCACTGATTGAAGCGGGAAGTGACACCTGAAGTGTGCTAAGATAGTAGGCTCCCCCCAGACCCACTCCAAGGAGGCAGTGCAATACCATGGAGGGAAGGAGGAGACCAACAGGCCATAGGCAATAACTGGGAGGAGAGGAAGGGGGAGAAGTAGGTTTCCAGCCGATCTGACGGTAGGGAGAGGAGAGCAGAGGGGTAGACCCAAAGACCTTAAACGCCGTCAATCAGTAATCCGGTTCATGTCTGACTAGGTGCTCTCTTAAGGGGGCTAGAGGATGGGGAGATTTATGGCAGCCTATTGGCTGTTCTGCCCTACTGCAAACTGTAGTCCCGGCCATCTGATGATGGTTGTTAAGGGGTTGCCGACTATGAGAAGGCTAAGTGAGGCTAACTCCGGAGTAGGAAACGACTCCCTACCACATGTGGAGGGATAAAAGAGGGGGAATAAGGATGCCCATCAGCCTACTTAAGCAAAGGAGGTGTTTTACCATGTCTCTCATGTAGTCCCTTGTTCTGGGAGAGAGAGCATCACTATAGTTGAAGGGATCCCACCACCTGCCAGCTGAAGAGGGCCTCCGAGAGACTAACCTCTAGAGAGAGAAGGAGCCCTGTGATGGTAGACAGAAGTCAATACCCCAGGCGTGAGAGGAGAGAAAAGCCAGACTCCCCTATGCCGAAGCCAAAGGCAGGAGTGGGTGGGAAAGTAGTGATGATTTCACAATGAAACTCATGGTGTTGAGTTTTCAATCGCTGGAGGTATAGCGGAGATGGAGAATCTTCTGAAACCTAGGAATTTTGTTTTTTTTGTTTGACTTATTTTGTATTTTGTTTATGGGACAAAAACGGCATATGGAGTGCTAGCTATGATGTCTAAAAAACAACTCCCCACCGGACCAGGCCGAACGACAGAGCTAAAAAAACCCTCTGGGGTAGACAAAACTACACCCATCTGAAATCCTTCCTGTAAACTACGAACTAATAACCCCCACCGCCAAGTGACAAAAGAAAGCTAACTACCCGACAGTGAACCAAGAATGCGCCCAATGCCAAGAACGAAATACCTAAAGGCAGAAACCCAAACCGAACCCCTAAGGGCTAATGGCCACAACTCAAATCCCTCATCGGAACCCCTAGGCCATAGAATAAGGGCAAGGAGGAGGGAGCCGAAGCCCCAGGCGCATAGGGTATAAGGGAAACCACACCGAAGGTGGCGACCGGGAAGCGAGGAGAGGAGGTGTGTGGCAGGCATGCCAGCGACTGTGTGTCCTCTGGGACAACCAACGATTGAGGCAGTAAGGTGGCAGCTTGAGAGAAGGTTGTAGTAGGGTACCAGCCGATGCGACCGTGGACAGGAGCCCTCAGCGAAGCAGGTGTTTTACCGCCTCTCTCATGTAGTCCCTTGTTCTGGGAGAGATAGTGTCACTGCAGTGGAAGGGATCCTATCACCTGCCAGCCAGAAAGGCCCTAAAGAGTAAAGGAGGGGTAGACCCAATTCTATGAATGACAATTATCGGTAACCGCGTTCGTGTCTGACTAGGCAGCCTCTTACGGGGGCAAGAGAATGGAGAGATCGACCGTACCCTGTAAGCTGTTCTCTCCTACTGGAACTGTAGTCCCGGCCGTCTTTTGAAGGTGGAAAAGGGGGTTGCTGACTATGCCAACACCTAAGTGAGGCAGGGTAGGAAGAGGAGAAACATCATGAAAATGAGAGGCCTCAACCAGGGATGGAACTGAGGGAATCAAGAAACAAATCAGGACCTCAAGGGAGAGGGGAAGCGTGCCCACCTCCTATAGCCGAGGCTAGATGGAGGGAGATAGGGGGGGGGGGTGGTGGTGCTAGACGATGAAAGTCACTATAGTAACCATGGTGTTGAGTTTTCAATCGCCAGAGGTGTAGTGGAGACGGAGGATGTTCTGAAACTTAGGAAGGCACTTCAATATTTATATTCTGCATCTGGGTGGTTAGAGGCTACATCCCTCTAACTCTAAAAAATATACCTTCTTGTATTCCTACATGTTACTCTTATAATAGCAATCCATTTGACTCGGAAAATATTTATCTTGGCTTAGACAATGGTCTCTCCATATTGTCTTGTTTTCTGTAAGGGCTGTTTGAAACCTCTCCAGTGAACATATACAATTCCATTGTCTAGGAGGTTTGAATTAGGTGAGTGATCTCAACTTGAGCCAGCTCACCATCCTCTTTTCTCCGATTGGAGTCATTAGCTATATCAGGAGACTTGTTAATATATTATTAACTGTGTACATCAATAAAAATTTACTCTTGCATCCTGTGTATCCTGTGCGTCTGACGCACAGGACGCAGAGGATACAAACTATTAATTAGGATGTCAGCTGAATCTGTTGTTACATCCTGACGTTTGCATCTCCATTCTCCTGCATCCTGACGCACACCAGACACGCATGACTCTAATTTCCCTGCATTGTGACCCCTTGCTAGCCCAGTTCTGGGCATCTTCACAATCCATGCCCTTGCCCTCCTAGTGTCCTGATGCCCCTACGACACCTGCCTGGCATCTTGACACCCTTACTAATCCTGGTCACTGTCCGTACACCCCTGGACCTCCCGCCTGGTGTCCCAGCAATCTGGCCATGCCTGCTTTGTGTCCAGAGAATCTCAGCTGCTACCGGCTCTTGCCATGATGCCTATCAACCCTCCTCCTGCATTCTCATCCTGTCTGTGTAAAGTCAATTCTGTTTGGATGACCTAATCTATATCTGTTACCTCCTGCTGTATGTCTTGTCCGCTCTCCTTCTCCTAAGTTCCTCTCCCTGCCCTGTATCTCATGACTTTGAAGCACTACTCTCATGTACCATGAGTCCTATATTATCCACCTCTTCCATCCTGATTTTATACTTTCAATTGATGTCATTGCAATTTTCTGGCCATAATTGGAATGTACTCCATATGTTCAGGGACTTTCAGTAACTATATCCGATTACAATTTGGTCTTGATATGTACTGTAAATACTCTATTTACTATCGTATGGTGTCACATTGGTCCACCATTTTAACCTATTAACTACACTAGGTGCTATTGAAGCTTACGATCCCACCGGCACTGTCAGTACCCATATGCACCCCGCCGAGCCCACTCTTGATCCCGGTCCCACCAACCTGTTGCCTCCACTCTCTCAATCAAAATACCCTTCCTGTTGTCCTTCTATGGTCATCACTATCTTGTCTGTGAATCATCCTGACTAAGTGAGAGGTGCATTGACATACATGGACTCCCCATGCTCCCCGACATTGGACGTCCCATGTGTTCCAGTATATCGCCTAGACTATCCTGTTCAAAATCATGTAAGCCAAGAGCTCATCCAATAGCTATCTGGCTAAAATTGGAACTAACATCGTGATCCTGCAACTGTTCTCAGCTGCCCTAGTCCCTAAATAGGCCTTGGGAGCATAGTCGGTCATTGTCTATCTACCCCATGAGGATTGACTTAGAGCCTGATTGGATTTCCTGCACTCCAGCTCCACACTTGCAGTGTCAACATCATCATCATACCCTGCTACTCGATCATTCTGAATCCTATATTGTTACGGGAACTTTTCGGTAATCATTTAGCAGATGTTTTGGACCAACAGCTCCTGGATCTGTGTAGGAAATCCCTGGCATATTTGCCTCTGGCATGCCACAAGGTTTTAAGTAGGTCATGGGTTAGTCAGACTCCTTTACTACGCCCTACTAGAATATTCTGAGATTCTTACCCATAATGATATTAGGCTTGAAGTCCTTTGGCTCTTCATACTTACCTGTTTGCCACACCTGGAGAGTGTGGCATAGTATAGTGCAAGTCAATCAGATCATAGTTTCGTTGTTCCTAGATAGAAACTCAGGATCTATCCTGCCTTACATTTCCTTTCCAGCAAAGTACTTGCTATATATGGCCTCGGGAATCTGGGGTACAAGGAATTGCAGGACATCAGCAAAAATGAATCTTGTGTCAGATGGGTGGGGAGTGCATCCTGACGCGGGTGGGGAGGATTTGGCGTCCTGTGCGTCCTGGGCATCTGGTACTTGGATGCCAAGTCTCGTTGTGTCCTGTCCGTCCTGGTACTAAGGCTAAGAAGTGGTATATCCAGATTGCATCCTGAGTAAGTGAGGCCAACTAGTTCCTATCCTGAGATTCTGAGTGATAAATATGGCTGCCAACTGCTCTCCATTTACTACCCCTGAACCGGCTCCCCTCCTACCAGCTCCCCTGGTACCTATACGATCCTCCTACTAGCTCCTTCCTCCTATCAGTGTCCTGCATACCACCTGCTGCCCTGCCACCTCTCCTGCATTCTGGACTTTGTTGTTTTCTTTACCAGTACCTGCTGTACCAGTGGGCAAGCGTCTTTGACGCATGATTCCTCATGCACCCTTTAGGTACATCATCCAATACTTGTCGTCCAATTCCTACTCAATGCCAGATTTCCAACTGTACCCTGAACGTCTGCCTGGCATTAATATTGGTAGAGCTATAGTCTGTCATAGAAGTAGTTATTACCCTGGCGGAGTTCTAGCAGAGTGCTGAGTTTGACGCCAAATTCCTTGGGTATCCTTTCAGTACAGCATTCAATACTGAAGGGCCTGATTCTACTCGACGACAGCTTTCTAACAGTGTCCTGGACATCTGCCCAGCGTCAATATTGGTGGAGCTACAGCCTGTCATGGAAGTGGTCTTTACGCTGGCGGAGCTTTAGCAGAGTTCTGGCAGAGTGCTGACTTTGATACCAGATTCCCTGGGTGTCCTTTGCATGCAGCCTCTCATATTCAGTAACCAGATTCTACTCAATGCCAGCATTCCAACGTTACCCAGGACGTCTACCCAGCGCTACTATTGGTGGAGTTACAGTCTGTTATAAAAGCGTTCTTTACCCTAATGGAGTTCTAGAAGAGCCCTGACTTTGATGCCAGATTCCACAGGCGTCCTGTGGGCACAGCATGTGATACTTGCTGGCCTGGTTCTACTCAATACCAACTTTCCAACAGTGCCTTGGATGCCTGCCTGGTGTCAATATTGGTGGAGCTACAGTCTGTCATGGAAGTGGTCTTTACCATGGTAGAGTTTGGCGGAGTTCTGGTAGAGTGCTGACTTTGATGCTAGATTCCATGGGTGTCCTATGGGGGAAGCATGTGATACTTGTGGGCCTGATTCTACTAGATGCCAGCTATCAAATACTGCCCTGGATGTCTGCCCGCTGTCAATATTGGTGGAGCCTCAGCCTGTCATAGACATGCTCTTTACCCTGACAGCGTCTTGGCGGAGTTCTGGCGGAGTTGACCTTGATGGCAGATTCCTTGGGTGTCCTTTACACCCAGGATGTGAGACCTGGCAGCCAGATTTTACCTGATACCAGCTGTCCAACAGTACTCTGGACGTCTGCCTGGCTTCAATATTGGTGGAGCTACAGCCTGTTATCGAAGTGGTCTTTACATAGGTGGAGTTTTAGGGAAGTTCCGGTGAAGTGCTGATTTTGATATCTGATTCCATAGGTGGCCTTTAGGTGCAGTATCTGAGACTTGCCGGCCTGATTCTACTCGACACCAGCCTTCTAACGGTGCGTAGGATGCCTGCCTGGCGTTAATATTGGTAGAGCTACAGCCCATCATGGAAGTGGTACTTACACTGGCAGAGTTTTGGCAGATTGCTAATTTAACGCCAGATTCCTCAGGCATCCTGTGGACACTGCATGTGGGACTCAGAAGCCCAATTCTACTTGATGCCAGGTTTCTAACGGTGTCTCGGACGTCTACCCACTACTAATGCTAGTCGAGCTATAACTTGTTATGAAATTCATGTTTACCCTGGTGGAGTTTTAGCAGATTGCTGACTTTGATCCCAGATTTCTTGGGCGTCCTTCGTGCAGAGTATCTGAGACTCAGCGGCCTGATTCTACTTGATGCCACCATTCCAACAATATCCAAGACGCCTACCCGGCACCAATATTGATAGAGCTACAGCCTGTTAAGAAAGTCATCTTTACTATCGTGGAGCTCTGGTGGAGTGCTAATCTTAACACCAGATTGCTTGTTCGTTCTGTGGACACAGTATCTGAGACTCAGCGGCCTGATCCTAGTCCATGCCAGCTTTCCAACGATATCCAGGACACCTACCTGGTGCCTACATTGGTAGTTCTGCTGCCTGCTATGGAAGTCATCTTTACCCAGGCGGAGTTCTGGCGGATTGCTGACTTTGATGCAAGATTCCTTAGGCGTCCTTTGGAAAGAGTATCTGAGACTCAGCGGCCTAATTTCACTTGATGCCAGTCTTCGAACAGTGCCTTGGACGCCTGCCCGGCATCAATATTGATGGAGCTACAGCCTGTTGTACAAGTGGTCTTTATCCTGGCTGAGTTTTAGCAGAGTTCTGGCGGAGTGCTGACTTTGATGTCAGATTCCACAGGCGTCCTGTAGGCAAAGCATGTGATACTTGCTGGGCTGATTCTAGTTGACCCCATCTTCTCAATGGTGTACCGGACGTCTGCCCAGCGTCAATATTGGTAGAGCTACAGCCTGTCATAGAAGTGGTCTGTACCCTGTGAGAGCTGTGGCAAAGTTCTGGCGGAGTGCTGAGTTTGATGCGTTTTTCCACTGGAATCCTGTGGGTGCAGCATGTGGTACTTGCCAGCCTGATTCTACTGGATGCCACCTTTCCAACGGCGTCTTGGACACCTGCCTGGCGTCAATGTTGGTGGAGTTACAGCCTGTCACAGAAGTGGTCTTTACCCTGGTGGAGCTCTGAGGGATTGCTGACTTGAACGCCAGATTCCTCAGGTGTTCTGTGGACCAAGCCTCTGAGACTTGGCAGCCTGATTCTACTCAATACCAGCTTCCCAAAGGTACCTATGATGTCTACCTGGTGCTAATATTGGTATAGCTACTGCCTGTTATGAAAGTTATCTTTAGCCTGACTGAGTTCTGGCAGATTGCTTACTTTGACGCCAGATCCCTTGAGCGTCCTTTGGACAGAGCATTTGAGAATCTGCTGCCTCATTTGACTTGATGCTAGCCTTTTAACTGTACCTAGGACGCCTACCTGGCACCTCTATTGGTGGAGTGACAGTCTGCTATGAAAGTGGTCTTTACCCTGGCAGAGTTCTGGCGGATTGCTGACTTTAATGCTTGATTCCCTGCGCGCCCTGGGGACAGAGCATCAGAGACTCAGGGGCCTGATTCTACTCGACGCCAGCATTTCAACAGTACCCCAGATGTCTGTTCAAATATGTGGGTACGGCACTATCTTAATAACTTTGTACGAAAGTATGACACAGTAGTAAGAGTATACTGCGGGCACGCTAAGCGAGGAGGAATTTTGTATGAAGGTAGATTGGTAGTAGTTCTTGTCCTTAATTCTCTTAAGTGAGATGGGTGGTAACCCCTATTTATACAGGTGCGCATCTTCCGCGTAACTAAGAGGAAATGTAAGGGAAAACATAAGTGTCGACGTGTTTGACCGTAACATAAGTAGGAAAAACATAAGTACAAACGTGTTTGACCCTAAAGAACTGCCAAGGAAATCCCATGAAACATGCGTAAATTTAAGATGGTGTGAACGGATAATTAGAACATAATTGTAAATCAAATGACCGATGACCGTGCATGATGATGCATAAAATGTAAGAAATAAACCTGAACACCAGATCGGAAAAGCACGCCATAATCCCCTAATCGTATCATGAAATATCAATGAAATATACGTAATACATACTCCGCTGTAGTAATGTTCGTGAACCAGAAATAATACTAAGTAGAGGAATATACGATATTATCAAGGAGAATATACATATGAAACGAATTATAAAATTCAACAATGTCTACCCAGTGCCAACTTGAATATTGGTATAGCTACTGCCTGTTATGAAAGTCATCTTTATCCTGGGTGAGTTCTGGCAGATTGCTGACTTTGATGCCAGATCCCTCCCATGTCCTTTGGGCAGAGCATCCGAGACTCAGTGCCCTCATTCTGCCGGATGCCAGCTTTCCAACGGTACCATGGATGCCTACCTGGCGCCGCTATTGGTGGAGTTACAGTCTGTTATGAAACTGGTCTTTACCCTGGCAGAGTTCTGGCTGATTGCTGACTTTAATACTTGATTCCTCCTGTATCCTATGGACAGAGCATCTGAGGCTCAGCAGCCTGATTCTACTCAATACCAGCTCCCCAACGGTACCCAGGAAGTCTACCCGGTGCTAATGTTGGTAGAGCTACAGCCTATTATGAAAGTCATCTTTACCCTGGCAGAGTTCTGGCAGAGTGCTCACTTTAACACCAGATTCCTTAGGTGCCCTATTGGTGGAGCACCTGAAACTCAGCGCCCTAGTTCTACTTGACGCTGGCTTTCCAATGGTGTATTAACCATCCATTTAGCTCCACTAGCTGTGGTCTTATTATCTGGGATATAGGGGGTATCGTGTACTAACTAGAGGGCTTGCAGCTTTTCTTTCCGTACTCTGTATTGTAGAACCAATATGAAAACAAATGATCTTTTTTTTGACAGTTTTACAGTATACATGATATGTGACTTAGATCACAAGGTCCAGTCCTGGAATTGCATCCAGAAAATCTAGTAGTACTCAGTTGTATTTTGAGAATAACTGCTTCATCTGGTTGCATCCAGAGAATTCTTGGGAGTACTTGGTTGCATTCAGAGCATTCAGAGAGCACTTGGTTGTGTCCCAACTTCTGGTGCCAAGGACCAGTGTGTCTTGAGGTGCGGTTTGCATCCTGTGCATCCAGAGTCACACTTTATGTCCTGTACGTCCTGTGCGTCTGATGCGCAGGATGTACAAGATGCAAGCTGTTATTTCTGCTGATAGATCAGCTGCTGTCCAAATTCACACATAGTTAGTTGTAGTATCCAATAGCCATTGCTAGTTGGTATGGAAACGAACCTCATACCCTCTTGAGTCGCACATGAACTGGCCTTTTTCCAGAAGATAATCTACTCTATGTGTGCTGGCTGCTGCACCTTGTAGCAGTGGCAGTTCATATAACTTTTCTATGTGATGCTTCATATGATAAACAAATTGTAACCGGACACCTAAGTGCTTTTACCGTATCTATCAAGGTTCTCATAATTTACCAGGTGACCAGAGGTCTGGCTCAGATCACTCACTATGATTATACTATACTTGGACGGTTCAATATGCCCGCAGCTCTTACTTATATTCAATACATTCTCTCAGACCCTGTACACTTTGGCTGTCAGAACAACTACATTAGGTAGTGGGTCATCAAAAACTGTATATTGGAGAATCAGATTCCCGGCTACCGATAATATAGAACTTTTAGGTCCTATAATATTATTCTTCTGGCTGGTACTTCCATGCCAGTTAATGTTACGTTTGGCTACTTCTAGATGATCTGCCAGGCTAGAGCTTCTGATACCCGAGAAAAGCATACTCGAGTGACAAGGTGGAGAGGAATTTCTTTGCTGAGCTTGGCAACAGAATAACAGAAGTGAAGGCTCTACCATGACTGATGCAGGCAGGGGCAGTGGCCATTGGCAAAGAAGGGCTGGATTACTGTGATTCGGCAGTAGTGGAAATCCCAACTGTTTTTCCTTAGTTGATATCCTTTCTGTTCGCTGTCTGTGACCTGTGATGCCATGTTGTTGGTCTCCTATCACTGAGATCAATGTCTTCCGTATTAGCTTCTGTTTCTGATTCTGAATCTGAGGAGCCCCGGGAGATTTGGTACTCATCGCTCCTCCGATATATGTACAGCTTCCATATATACTTGGTCTTTGGTATTAGTTTTGGGGTCAGGACCTACTGCTGCCTGCATTGTATATTTATGCAAGCCCTTCATTGGTCTTGTTAGTTGGCTTGGTATTTATAGAGAAGAAAAAGGCGGATGTGATCTCTGGTCATTTGTACGCATGCTTTGGGAGCTGTGCGAATTGTTTCCTGAGATTTGAATCCCGTTCCGACAGGTTCTATGGGGCCAGGTTCGGCATTACATTTACATCTACACATATTACTAATATGGGGGGTAGGTTGGCTGTCGAGGTGGAATCGTTGCTCCACTGGTATAATAGACAAGTTATATAGATAGGAGAGAGAGAAAGCAGTGGTTAGAGCCGTATAAATGATACATCCGCAATGGAATCTGGAAATTGTGTAGGTTTTTTATGTTTATTAGGATGTGGCAGGTCTTATATGCTATAGCTAGGGGTACATCTAGATTCATCAAATGTCACTCGGTATTGATCTTCAGGGTTCGAATAAGAAAAAGCTGATTTCTCAATGTTCAATATAATATTCACAATCAAATGCCAATGTCTCCAACTAGCATAGGGCATGAGGCCTTGTGTAAATAAAAGAGGAAAGGAAGGACATAGCAGAGGAGAGTGGCATCCAAAATCTAGTGATGATGAGTAGAGTTTACTGATATAACTTCATACTAGATATAATCTGCACCTGAATGGGATTAGCAGAAGCGAATGTCTTCCCTGGACGACCTGGAGTCTGTGCAGCTGAACGTTGACCATGGCGGGTTGGTAGTCAACAATTATGAAAAGATTTGCGAGACACACACAGGACACCTAGCCAGGTACAGACTTGGTACATGGGGATCGCCAAGTGACGACATGGTTTAGGATGTGCTAGGACAGTGGCTGACTTTAAGAATACTACATATTGACATAAGAGGATTGAAAGCTCAGGCAGCCTGCCTTGGAAGAAGAAAATTCTAAGAATACAAGTCTGCCTATAATGCCTAATTGTGCAAAAAAATGTGGTCTATCATGAGAGGCTGAAGTAAGGGGAATTTTCCATGCCAAGCAAGAGACAGACAACAAGGAGGCAATGGACAAGGAAGGAATATAAGCCTAATAAAAGCAAGACACTGAAGCAGCAGCCAAGGAAGGAATCCAGCAGGTAGCACTCTATTGAGATAGAAGAGAATAAGAGAGAAACTAAGTTATGAGACACTAAATTGTGTACAAGAAAACCCAAGAAAAGAGAAGAGAAAAACCAGATACCCAAATGGGTAAGAAATAAGAGAAGAAAAACAAAGAGCAAGAGAAACACCTGCAAATTGGAGATGGTCAAGGTGCCTGACTAGTGAAGGAAACCAGATCCCTGGCAAAGGAAAGAACAATGACAAAGAGCATCTACAAGTAAAAACTTGGAGAAAAAGGAAATAAACTACTACTTGAAATACTAATCATCCTGCGGCTGTGCATAGTACTGAGCAGCGAGACCCAGGGCACTCCAGGCTCAAGCAGGGCCGATGCTGCCCCTTGGGGCCAGGTGGCAGCATGACGGAGCAAACGACAGAACAAATAGAGGCGTGAGCAGTGGGGTCCAGGATGCTTTGGGTATGAGAAGGCCCGATGCTGTCCATTGGGGACAGGCAGCAACATAATAGGACAAACAACGGGATGAAGAGAGGGGCAAGCAGTGGGGTCTAGGGTACATTGGACTTGAGAAGGTCCAATGCTGCCCCTTGGAGCCAGGCATATTGATTATCTGAGGGTGCCATGATGGGGCAGGCAGCATGGTGAATGGCAGGGCCCAGAGTGCTTCGGGCTTGAGAAGGGCTGATGCTGCCCTTTGGGACCGGGTGGGATGGCATTTTCTGGACAGCATACTTTCTCTGCGCTGGTACTACTGTCTTCGCTTTTCCTTCAAGAATTTTGGGCAGCTCGAGAGCCAGGAGATAAAGCAGTCCTAGGTGCATCAGGGTTCATGGGGGGGGGTTGGCAACTTGTGCTTTGATCAGTGCAGGGGTGAAGCAGAGCCAGGCAGAGAGTTTCAGCAGGTGGGGGGATAATGAGAGTTGGAACAAAAGTGTCAGGTACTGCAGGTACCGACCTGGGTTGACATAAATGAGGACCCTTGCTCTCAGGTGGCATGGTGGATGAGGTGTTAATTGTACCATCATGCCCAGAACCACTGGGCCATGCAGATATGACCTGGCTAGGATGTGGACACTGAGAGTCAGGGGCTGTTCTTAGGCCCTGCATGAACTCTGACATCCATGGTTACTCTTTTAGCATGTTCTTGACCACCTTCATCTTCTCAGCCTGGGTTGGTTTGCGGGGGTAGTGGTTGGTTCTGAGTACTGGGAGATGCGATGCTGGTAGGACAGAAGTTCTGGGAGAAGAGGGGGCTGGGTTTGTTTTTATGGTCAGGGGGGGTGATGGCCTTGGGACACAGGTTCTAGTAGTAGAGGTATTGGTTCTCATACTGGGGAGATGTGACAGTACCAGGATAGAAGTACTGAGGGAGGGGTTGGTTCTGGCGTTGGGGTAGGGTGATGGCGCCGGGATGCAGGCTTGTGGGGGGGAGAGGCATCCTTGTTCAATGGTAGAATTTTTGGTATAGAAGGGCCGACTGACTGTGTCCTGGATGAGGGGGAAAACTGGCTCCCCGAGGGTGCTGCCATTGGAGATTGACTAGCACCGCTTTCTTCATCCTGTGTTTGTAATTAGCCATAATATTCACATCTGCAAGTACATCAACTTTTAAATCATACTACAGGCTAGTCAAAGATAGTGAGTGCGTCTCTTATACCTGCCAGTATGGTATCCTTGTCCTTATCCTGGTTGATTGCTGGGATTGGAGGGTCATGGCCATCCTGGCATCACAGCGAGTCCTGTGGTGCTTCAGGCTTGAGAAGGCCTAATACTACCACTTGGGGCTAGGAGGCAATACAACGGGGTGAATGACAGGGCAAACAGAGGGGTGAACAGCAGGACCCCAGATGCTTTGGGCTTGAGAAGGCCTAAATACTGCTGCTTGGGGCCAGGCGGCAATGTGATAGGGTGAATGATAGAGTAAACTTTGGGGCCCAGGGCGCTTAACTGATTGCCTGGCATGTTTTAGTTGACTCACTGGATGTCTAACTAATATAGAAAGGTCAATATTCATTGGATATAACTAGTTTGATGGAAGATACTTACTTTTCCTACCTAATGGTAGTTTGCACAGTTCCAGCTGGCATTTTCAAATGCCAGGGGAGAGGACATCGGAGAAGTTTGCATATTTGGAGTAAAGAAAAAAAAAATGTGGACAACTGATGCTGGGGGACACAATGGGGCAGACAGGAGATATTCGCGGCCGTCCCTGTATTACAGTGGAGCCCAGGGCACTTCAGGAGTGAGAAGGCCTGATACTGTCCCTTGGAGCCAGGCATATTGATTAACTGGGAGCTGCGCAACAGGGCGAACGACAGAGTGACCAGCGGAACCCAGTACGCTTTGGGCTTAAGAAGGCCCGATGCTGGCCCTTGGGCTAGGTATCTTGATTACTCAGCAGCGGTACAATGGTGCAAACAGCAGGGTCCAGGGTGCTTCAGGCTAAGGTATATGAGGTTCTAGTCTCCCAGTATGTGGATCGGAGTTCTTTTGTTTACTTTCAATCTACAATGTCTGGTTCAAATTCGGGCTTTCTGTGGGGTCACACATGACTCCCACTGGATATGGTAGTAGCCCAGCGGAGTGCTTTTCTCTGTTTGGCGGATCCCTCAGCAGATTCTGGTTGACTCGCTAGACATCTGACAAATATAGAAAAATTAATATTGGTCGGATCTAACTAGTTTCAAAGGAGATACATACTTCCTGCACCTAATAGTAGGATGAGCAGTTTTGGGTGCCATTTTTGAATGCCAGGAGAGGGGACACCGGCAAGGTTTGTATGCCCGAAGCAAAGAAGAAACAGAAGCTGGGCAATTAGCAATAGGAGCAAGGGGGTGAAAATAAAAAAAACACCCTTGATGTGCCAGGGATATGTTCCAGATGGGGGAGGTTAGGTAGGACAGCAGAGGGTGGTATGTTGACGGATGAATAAGGAAGCTTAAGCATGGTGTGGAAGTGAGAGAAAACGAGGAAAGAAGCCTGAGGTAGAAGAGGGCATTCTTATACCCCCACCGTCTCTTCCCGTCATCGTCACCCCCATTGTCATTCTTTCCTATTTAGGGTTACTGCATAAGTGCAGAGTATACGCAGGCCTTACTAAGATGTCCACCTATGTCAGACAGTTTTTCTCTTAACATACACTTTAGGCAAATTCATGCAAATTCCTCTAAATCAACTAATGGTAGACCTGCCAAATTGACCCTTATGGTGATGACACTAAACTAACCTTTTAAGACAAATCATAAACTTACTCGTCCTCTACTTAAGCACAAGTACTGTACTCATAGAGGTGGGCTGTGATGTCACTGTCGAGACAAACCCTAACCTATGCGACACTATGCGTTAGTGTATGCTTGGAGTTGCAATTATTGTATCCTATCACCACAAGGGGACCCTTTTCGCCTTTGGCAAATCTTGGTTCTCAACCTCAACTAATGCATTATCTTTCCTTTTGTTTTTACTAGCTTGCAGAGGAGGAAACCTAATCAATGCCCGCTTTTCAATACGATACTCAATTGTGAATTGGCCCAGACTTAACACCTCCAAGGGCTAAAACTCAAAAAAAGTAAGCTGTTATAAAATCTAGTGTACATCTTACTAGTGGATAGCCAGAATTAGAATCTTGGAAACCATATAAGAGTTCACAGCAACAAGTGCTTGTCTTCCTTTGGTACCAAGAGGTGGGTGTTCAGAATGTTATTTTATGGGTGGTTAGGAGGGGCAAGAATAAAATGTCAAATAGATAAACAGTTATGTGTGCATTGCCATCCTGGCCACCATTGAGCAAGGTTGTTTCAGCACTTTAGAGGATTATGTAGCATAACTCTGGATTGATCACCATGGTTCAACTACGAAAAAGGCAACTGCTGAATGATCTGTACTATGCCTATGATCATTCCCCTTAGCCTTTACGTATTATAGGTCGTGATCTCAGGTGTAAATAACAGTGGAAATTATGGACATGGCAGAGGAGAGTGACATACAAAATCCTGCTATTATAGGTAGTGTTTAGTGGTATAACTTCATGCTGGATATAGACTATGCCTAAATGGGATTGGAGGAAACCAAAGTCTAACAGGAATCTGGACTCGACTAAGGCAAATGTCGGATATTCATGGTTCGCAGTCAACAATTGCTGGAAAGATTCTGAGATGCTCAAAGTAGGCTTGCTAGAGAGGGATTGGGAACACAGGGGTCACTGAGTAGGGGCGTGGTTTGGGGTAACCTCGAGTACTGGCACAGTGGCTAACTTGGAGAATATCTAATATTGCAGCAAGGGGATTGAAAACCCAGGTGGCCTAGCTTGGGAGAAGAAATTTCTAAGAATACAAGTCCAACCAGCATGCCCAATCATGCAACAAAAAGGTGGTAGAGTAAAGGATATTGAAGTAACAGGGATTTCAAACGCCAAGTGAGAGACAACCAGAGAACAACAGACCAACTGGGAAAGGAAAGTCTAAGAATACAAGATGTATAAGTAGCAGCGAAGGAAGAAATCTAGTGTATAGTACTCAAGCAAGATAGAAAAACTTAAGAAAAAGAAATAGGGTAACACGATACTAAAGTACGTATGAGAAACCCCAGGAAATGATAGGGGACCAAGGCAGCCAAAGGGATAAGAGAAACCCATGCAAAAGGAAGCAAAGAACTAGATGCTCAAGAGAGAGACAGATAAAACCACATGGACAGAAAGAGAATGCAAGCAACGGAGTGAAAACAAGGACAAAACAAGAAGAAAATGTAAGGTGGTAAAAAAATTGCAAAGGAAAGAAAAAACTCTGGTGCAAGATAATGATTATTTGGCAGCAGTGTAACATGCCAAGCGACAAGGTGGAGGGTGCGTCGGGATTTAGAAGGCTCGATGCTGTCCTAAGGGGCTAGGACAGGTAGTAATTTCCGGACTATATATTTTCCCTGCGCTAGTGCTACTTTCTTGGCTTTTCCTCCAAGAATTTGGGGTAGCTCATAAGCTAGGACATAAAGCAGTCTTAGGCACATTGGGGGCTATAGGGAGAGGTTGGGTAGCCATGCTTCGATTGGCACAATGGGGAAGAGAAGACAGGCCGAGGGTTTCAGGAGCTGGCGGGGCTAGGGGAGTCAGAACAAAAGTGTCAGGGAGGAGAAGTGTCAACCAGGGTTGACATAAATTGTGAACCTAGCTCACAGGTGCCTTGGCCGATGAGGTGTCAATTGTGCTATCATGCTTAGCAATACTGGGCCATGCAGATCTGACCTGTTGTAACAGGGGCTCCCTCAGGTAGACGGTTCCTAAGGATGCAACTGCACCAAACTTCGAATCTCTCGAACACAGCTCATGCAAAAGTGTAAAGAATAAAAGTAAATGGTAAAACTTAATATCATTAAGCTCAGGCTTATCTCAATTAAAGTCTCTTGAGAGGATGTTGATTTCGTCGGGGTAGGAGAGTTCTTCTATAATCTTTAAGCAGTCAGACTTATACCAAAAACTCCCCCATCAGGTTACCCTGACCATCATGAGTATACCCATCTTCATAAGGGTTGCCCCGGCACCATTACCGTGTCCCCGAAAGGACTAAGGTGTCAGCGCACTCTAGTAGAATTCTCCTATATGCACATCAGTTCCTGCAAGGTGTTTATCAATACACCTGCTGGACTGAAAACCTTTGCGCATCGGTGTCTCGTCAGTGGCTAACTGTCGAGACGCCTAGGAAAGCTAACTAAATGACTGTCTTCCCATGTGCGATGACCTATGCAAGCTCCCGTAGACATCAACTGTCTCCCTGCCAAGCTCTATCTTTCTTGAGTACGAGCTTAGAGGGTCTACGGTGCTGCCACGGAGAGCTGCGGCGGCGGCAGGACCCATGGGCGCTACCCATGGTCCCTTACCTCCGACACACCACTTACCGTGATAAGTAAAGTACGGGTACAAAAAGAACCGTCCGGCAACACAACGGCAACCCCACTACCACTATAAATTTACTACCCCTACAACCACAACTACTTGAAACAAACTGAAAATATGTGTAGACATACAATAAATATAAGAAAAGCTATATGTAAAATTAGGAAATGAAAAAAATCAATACTGGGTATACCATCCTCTTGCATCTATGATAGCAGCAACTCTACTAGGCATAGACTCCCGCAACCTTTCCAGAAAATCCCCTTCAATATCCTGAGTCCAAACCTGATTTAGAGCTACTGCTAGATGTTTTCTAACAGTTTCTGGGCCCCCCTTGGTCTTGTGGATGTTGGGAAAGCGCTGGTCTAGCTTTTCCTTCATCCTCTTCCAACAGTGCTCAATAGGATTGAGGTCAGGAGAATTGGCTGGCCATTCCATAACCTGTATGTTGTTTTCCTCAAACCAAGCCATGGTATCTCTTGCAGGATGTATCCTTGCACCATCCTGCTGAAAGATAGGATCCCCAACTGTATCCTCCACCTCCTGCCATACATCAACTAAACCATCCTCCAAAACTCCAATATATACAAATCTATCCACACTCTTGTCAAAAATAGGAATCAGAGGACCCTTGTTTCTGCCCCAAATACAAGCCCACACTATCAGCTTTACCCCTGGCTCTTTGGTAACTCCATGAATACAGTCTTTGTGCCACTTTTCTTCAGGTGTTCTGAATACCCACATACCCTTAGGATCCTTAGACTTTTCAACCAAGGATTCATCACTAAAGATGACTGCTTCAAAGTCTTCCTTTGTCCAATCCTTATACTTCATTGTCCAAGCTCACCTCTTAACAGCATGCTCATCCTTTAGCAGAGCCCTTTTCCTAGCTCTCGATTTCTTTCTGTTGACTGAGGCTAAAGCTCTCTTGACTGTTTGGAGGAAGGAATGTGGTGCAACATCATTGGGCAATTCTGATAAAGTCTGATGGCGTGCCTTCTTAGACTCTCTGACTAGGCGGCGTTGGATTCTGAAATCGATAATTTTGGGTCTTCCAGGTATAAGGAGGTTTTTTGCATCACCCCTCTTTTGGAAGTGGTCATGGAAAGTTTGAACAGTACTCTTTGGATGGTTTAAGAGGTCTCCAATCTCTGCAAAAGTGATTTTTTTTTTTCTCAGAGCAACTATTTGCCCTTTCTCAAACTCTGAAAGATAGCCTGTCTTGTGTGGAGGCATCGTGGTTGAGGAGTGGTTGATTGTAGGAGTGGGGTGTTTTGAGGTGTCGCACGGTAACCACTGATCGTACGGATCCTTTTGGCCTAGTACTTTATC
Source organism: Tuber aestivum (assembly GCA_900010015.1). Lineage (NCBI taxonomy): Eukaryota > Fungi > Ascomycota > Pezizomycetes > Pezizales > Tuberaceae > Tuber > Tuber aestivum. The sequence continues at coordinate 283,713 of LN890976.1, forward strand.
ATGCTATTAGAGTCCTCAAACAACCCACAAAGAGCCTATGGCAAAGGGGCACGTGTAGGCTTGATTGGCGTAAAACCTTCCCAGATGTCTACGGTACGATCCGGGACTACTGTGGGGACCATTCAGGATAGGTCACGCTAACTCCGTCAGTTTTGGTCCGTTTTACTCCGTTCTTTTTGGAGAAGGTACCTGACCTTCTCACCTTCACCCCCTTATATATCCTGCGAACAGCCTCCAGACGGACGGACGGCAGCGACGTATACAGTGTTATGGACATGTCTTCATGAACTCCATTTAACTAGCAAGATGGCAACTCCAACCATTTTGGCCCATGACGCCCGGGGCAAACCCTGGGGCCGCAGGTACCTGTTAGGAATAATTCTACCAAGTTACAGCTTGTTCGGAGCACTATAGCCCCTCCTGTAGACTTCCGATCAAAACGCAAACAAGTGTCCGTCGATCGTCGTTGCATATCAAACAATCCTAACATTTCCTGAAATTCTTGCGAGAACATTTCCGACAGAAGGTAGGGTAATAGTGTCCCAAAGGTAGGGTAAGTATGTCCATGGTGACACGAAACTAGTCTCCATGGTAGGGTAACGTGACTTCCGTAGACAGGGTAAACTGACCCGGCCTTCTGTCCTATCCTAAGGCCAGAGCGGACATTGCCACGTTACCACGACTACTTAAGTACACCATTTCCTTAAGTACCTTCTGTTCTTAGAGATATCTTGACCATCAGATATCTCTCAGATATGTGTCTACATACCAGCCTCATCTACCATCTGACCTCTTGGTCTTATGTATGGGCATAGACATAAGTTAGCATAGCTCTATAACGCAGGCTCGCTACACCAGTCTAGGGCGCGAACTCCAAGAGTCGGGAGCTGATCTTGGGTCCTGCATGAACTCTAACATCCATGGGTTCTCTTTTAGCATGTCCTTGCCCACCTTCATTTTCTCCCCCTTGGTTGGTTCAGGGGGGGCTGGGATTTGTTCACGGTGCTGAGAGAGGCGATTGTAATGGGGGCTCTCTCAGGTAGATGGATCCTAAGGATCAGACCACACCAAACTTCAAATCTCTCAAACACACCTCTTGCAAAAGTGTAAAGAATAAAAGTAAACAGTAAAACTTAATATCGTTAAGCTCCGGCTTATCTCAATTAAAGTCTCTCAAGAGGATGTTGATTCTGTCAGGGTAGGAGAGTTCTCATATAATCTTTAAGCAGTCAGACTTACACGAAAAACTCCCCCATCAGGTTACCCCGACGATCATGAGTATGCCCATGTCCGTGAGGGTTGTCCCGGCACCATTACCGTGTCCCCCAAAGGGCTGAGGTGTCAGCGCACTCTAGCAGAATTCTCCTATATGCAAATGAGTTACTGCGAGGTGTTTACCAATACACCTGCCGGAGTGAAACCCTCTGTGGATCGGTGTCTTGTCAGTGGGTAACTGTCGAGACCCATAGGAAGAAAGCTAAGTAAATGACTCTCTTCCCTTGTGCTAGGACCTATGCAAGGTCCCGTAGACATCAGCTGTCTCCTGGCTAAGCTCTATCTTTCTTGAATACGAACTTAGCGGGTCTATGGTGCTCCCAGGTCGAGCTGTGTCAGTGGCGGAACCTGTGGGCGCTACCCATGGCCCCTTACCCCCAGCACACCACTCAGCGTATTAAGTATCATGCTATTAGAGTCTTCAAACAACGTACAAAGAGCCTGCGGCAAAGGGGCACCTGTAGGCTTGACTGGCGTAAAACCTTCGCAGATGTCTCCGGTACTACCGGGGACTACTCTGGGGACCCTTCCGGATAGCTCACGCTAACTCTGTCAGCTTTCGTCCGTTTTACTCCGTTCTTTTTGGAGAAGGTACCTGACCTTCTCACCTTCACCCACCTGTATATCCCGCGAACAGCCTCCTGTCGGACGGATGGCAGCGATATATACAGTGTTATGGACATGTCTTTATGAACTCCATTTAACTAGTATGACGGCAACTCCAGCCAGTTTGGCCCATAATGCTCGGGGCAACCCCTGGGGCCGCAGGGACGTGTTAGGAATAATTCTACCTAGTTACAGCTTGTCCGGAGCACTATAGCTCCTCCTGTAGTCTTCCGATCAAAGTGCAACCAATTGCCCATTGATCGTCATTGCGTAACAAACAATCCTAAGATTTCCCGAAATTCCTCCGAGCACATTTCCGACGGCAGGTAGGGAAATAGTGTCCCAAAGGTAGGGTAAGTATGTCCATAATGATACGAAACTGGTCTCTATGGTAGGGTAACGTGACTCTCCTAGACAAGGTAATCTTACCCGGCCTTCTGTCCTAACCTTAGGCCGGAATGGACATACTCACTTTACTTACACTACCTAGGTACACCTATTTCTTAAGTACTTTCTGTTTCTTAGCATATCTAGACCATCAGATATCCCTTGGACATGCCCCCGCATGCCCGCTGTAACGACCCTAC
>LN890976.1:313237-357534 GCA_900010015.1 Tuber aestivum
TGTCCAGATAGGAGGACGAACATACCAGAACCGCCCAGAGTTGTCAAGGAGATGGGGCGTCGAGTCCAGATGTTGAGGCGCGCGGTTAACCGAGTTAGGAGAGGGGAGGATTCAGTAATTGGGATCAGGATGGAGAACGGGAGGAGTTAGGTAGTTACAGCGCAATGTGCTCAGGTGCCGGGGGATTGGGACGATGAGGGGGTGCGGCATAGACAGTCTGGACGTAGCGGGCGTCGGGAGCGACGTCCCGATGGGAGCAGGGCGCGGCAACGAGAAAGCGGGGAGTTCGGGCGCCAGGGCGCCGCGGCGTTGCGTCCGGAGTAACGGTTTGCGTCCTTTTTTGCTGATGGAGTGAGTATCTCCCATGGCTTTCTTGGCCATTTGGATTTCCCAATACCGATTCTTCAGGTCCATCAAGCTGTACACTGTAGCTTTAGACATCCTGTCTCGCAACTCATTCATCAGCAGGAGAGGATATCTATTCTTCACCATGATTTTGTTTAGTCCTCAGTAATCTATTACCAATCTTAGAGTACCATCTGGTTTTGGTACAAAAGGTATAGGAGCCGAGGACGGGGAAGTAGACCTTTCTATCTTCCCTGTTCATAACATCTCGTTTATAAACTCCTTAAGAGCTTGTCGCCCTTTTACCGATATCGGATAGATAGGCCCGAACAGAGGTGTACTTCCGGGAATTAAATCAATTCTATGATCATACTTCGTATGTTCCGGCAGTGCTTCTATCCTCTCTTGACAGAAGATGTCGCCAAAATCCTTATACTCCGGCAATAGTTGGACTATTACATCTCCACCGCTCTCATCCGAGAACTGTACCGTCCCTAGAAAATATGTGTTTTTGGGATCTTCAGCCAACAGTTCTTCATCAGTCATATGTACTAACCACCTCTGCTCTGTCAGGCAGTTAGCCTTACAGAAATCTGAGCGCCAGGTCAGTGATCCTACTTTCCAATCTATGGCGGGGTTATGATCTTTTAACCACGACATTGGGAGATAACCATTGACTCTAGTATCGGCGAGATTGGCTACCTCGAAGCGCATACTATTCACGTGATCACCTATCTTCAAGTCCAATGATTTGGTATAATGAAGACCTGATCCTGGTATGTGGTTGCCGCTTGCATCCTTTATTGGAGTATCAATCCTTCTTCATACACAGGGAGCCTGGGTACTCTTAACCCATTAACTACTTAGCACTGGGCCAGTAGCTCCACTATCTAATAGTAATAATGCCTCGGTACTTACATGCCTACACCCTATAGGCCAATCTAGTGTCACCCGTAAGTGAATAGATTTGCTATGTGTGGGTGGGCTTGAGTGCCGCGCTTTCTTGTTTTGTCTCACGGTACTCATTCTCGTCAGACTCTTGCCTTTCGACACAACAGCGGCCACAATAGGTTGGTAAACCTTTCAACAATAGTTTTAATCAATAGTAGGAATTGGAGTGCTGTTTACTATCATGCCAGCATGATTTCGGGTACTAAACCCTCCTCAGGTAAACTTGAAAGATGACTTTTAATTCAAGCTTAATAACCCAAGTAATTCAACCGTACAAGACAAATGACCCATATAAGACAAGAAATACATTTGCTCTCTTGAGACGTCCAGTCAACCGGGGCCAAACAGGGCATCTTTCTGCCCCATCCAAATGTCGCGCGGTTCCCAGTTTCCAGAGCGACTCCTCAGAGCAGAATGCTCATCCAAAGAAAAACCTGAAAGTAATTTCCCTAGAATGTCCAATATGAAAAAGATAAGAAATAACAGAACCTAAGAACCAACCAAAAGAAAGGACCAAACAACGCGTGCGACCATAACATCTACCTTAACAGGTAGTCCCTCAATACTCCTGTATTGGCGACTTTGTCAGAACTTAAGCGCTAGTCAACATGAATCGTTTCTTACCTTAATCCGTTCCACTTGAGTGGCCATCCTTCCTTCGAGATCTTCATAGATCTAGATAGGTCAGCCTATGTTATCTCCTTCTTAGGATTAGGTTCTTACCTTCACCGAGGTCCGTATCAACCACCATAATAGTAGGAGAAGGTGTACGAGCTTCTAGGGGCTTAGGACCAGAAGGCGGCGGACAAGACGCTGCAATGCGCTTTAATCGTTTATTGTCACTTGTAGAGCATTCTGCCTTGGGTCGTGACCGTTTCACTCCCACGGTATTCCTCACAGTATGAACGACTGGGGAGGTTACCGAACACTGTCTGCAGAAGTGTCCTTCTCTCCCGCACTTGGTACATTGCTTATTGTTGCGTCGTTTATCAGTCAGGGTCTGAGGGATGTCTCGATGAGCCATTGCATACTCAGACATCCCTGCCTGCGTTTCGGCGCCAACTTTAGCGGTCTTCTGCGCCTTGTTGTCCTTCCAACCTGAACCTTTCTCCTTCTTCTTAAACCTTCCCGTCGGTTTAGAAGTTTCCTTCTCTCTTTTCTCTCGTGGTTTCACAAGTTTATCATCATTGAGATGTCCGAAACATTTATCGTCTTCGAGATTATGACCAACTTGCCGAAACAAATCTATGTAATCATTTAGACTTTCAGGGTGAGGTGTCATTAACGCCCATGACTTCCGAAGCTCGGACGTTATCCCCGCCCTAACCTTATCCTTTACCTGCTGGTGGTCTGTGTAGTTCAGCTTGTACATCAGATCGATCACCTTATCCTGGTAGGGACTGCTCTGGTGGGTGGACATCACCAAGTTGTTCGACGCTAGGAGATTCTTATCCTGATTCACATTGTCACCTCTGTGACTCTGCTCTAACCGTTCACGGAAACCCTTCCATGTCTGGAGCTGACCATTCTTGTTGAACGGCATACCGGCTCGTTTGGCAGCTTCACAGTTGATGTGTGCGTGTATGCCTAGGTACCAGTTTCGGGCTTGGTCTTCGAGAAGAGGTATGACCAAGTTGATCTTATCCATGTCCGTCAGACGGCAATCGGAAAAGTACTCAAACTTGACTTCGACCAAGGTAAGAAAACCAGCCAGATCGGCAACAACTCCCTTGAACGTGGGAATGCCGCTTAACTTCTCCGGCTTCCTGCATCTTGAATGTGATGAGGACTGAGATTGGTTTTGCAACCGTTCTCATGATGCTTCTGCCTGACGGTCATATTGGTCTTTGTTCTTGTCATTCCAGCCATTACGGCATGGTCCCAAAAAGGGTGTGACATTGGGTACGGAATCGGCTTCATCATCAGAGTTGTTATCAGGGATGGAATCACCCAGGCCTCCTCCACCAGCCATAAAGAATCTGCCTCTGAGAGGTAGATTTCCACCCCCGCTGCCTCCGGCGTTGCCACCGAAGCTTTCCCTTGGTCTCTCATAACCATCATATCGCTTGTCTTAACCGCCACGGTTCCCGTCATCCGGAGGACCCTCTCCTGACGGTGCTTGTGGCGGCACTGAGCCTGCTGGCTGGTTACTCCCTGACGGTATCGGGTTTGGCGCAGCCTGCGAGACCTTTAACCATTCGACAAAAGCCGGACAGGTCCCTTGGTGTGTCGGAGGTCCTTCATGACCTCGCTTATTGCAATACCCACATAGGGGTTCCTCCTTACCCTTTCCCTTATCTTGTCTGGCTCCTGATGGTGGGCCTCCCGATACCTCTGGCAGTGGTGGTTGACAAAAGAGGTCATGTCGTCCAACGTATCCCGGGCATGTGGGGTGACAGAAAGGTCCTCGTGCTAGTGGTGCTAGCCCAAACCCTGAAAATCCAGCATTACCTGAAAGTTTAACAGGTGCTGTAGGCACATGGACCTGTCGCCGGTTGGGTTGACGGGGCGTTGCCGCAACAGGCACTGGGGTGCCTTGTGAGGCTGTTGTGGAACGAGTGGGTCAGCGTGCAGGGTTCTCCAAAATGTTCAACATCCTTTCGATTCGATCTGCGAGCCCCAGAGACCCCTGTCTCATGGCTGACCAAGGAGCCCAAATCGGTAAAGAGACAGGCGTAGCTGTAGGAGCTGGATTATGTTCGCAGAATTCAGGAGGAAGATGGTGGACCGGTTCATGCTCAAAGGCAGAAAATGGAGGAGGGAGGAGGGACTGGGTGACTGGTGATGGGACTGGAGTCAGCGTGATCGAAGGAGAAGGTTCTCGTATGGGTCTCGATGGTTGAGGCGATACTCTTCGTGATCCTTGCGGTCTTAAGGTCCCTATCGGACTAACCGAGTAACTACGAGCCACTGATGCAGAAAGCGAGCGAGAGGAGGCATGAGCAAAGGAATGAGCCGCTTCGGATCCTTGATCCCTTAAGCTTTCCACTATTCTCAAACCTAAAGGGCTCAACTGAGGCCGATACTTCTCGTTTCTGGCATAGAGAGTCAGTTGCCGAGTATAATCCTCAGGCTTTTCCTTCATCAAGGGGAACCGCAGGGACAGCCTCAATTATCAGGACATCATTGTCCTCGTCTATCTGGTACCCATCCTTCGCAGCCTTTTCCAATGCCTCCATCTCAATGTTCATAGTATCTTGGTTTTTCAACAAAACCAAAAATGCCGCTTGTTACCTTTTCATCCATCCTACCAACGAATCTATTGTCTGCTTCCGGAAGATCTTCTGTGTCTTCTTGTTCCAATTATGTAGTTCCCCTTTTGCCCTTGTGATTTCTTGCATCACATCCTGTAAGATATAGGGCTCGACAAAGTTGGGCCTAAATTCCGCGACAGTCAACTCTTGGGCTTTGGGCTTGTCCTTCACAACACCTTGTACGAAGGGGATATCGCTTAGGAAAGACCAAGCGGCGATGCCGGGGTCTGGGAGGACCAAATCTCAACATTCCTTTGGGAGTTCGATAGGAGCTGCATCAATCAAAAAACATGATGGTTCTCCTAGGCCGCGAGTGTCAGCGATAATAGAGGCTCTAAAAATGGCAGCTTCTAGGAGATTCTCATTGAGATCCAAGCTGCTGTCTGAACTCGACGTTTCTATCTCGACCGTGGCTGGCAAAGCTTGAGTAGCCATTGTGGTCTGTCAACATCGGTTTCAATCAAACATCAGGCAGAGAGTTGAGCGAGGAGCTAGATTAATGATATACTGTAACCGGGGCTCCCTCAGGTAGATGGATCCTAAGGATGCGACCGCACCAAACTTCAAATCTCTCGAACACAGCTCTTGCAAAAGTGTAAAGAATAAAAGTAAACGGTAAAACTTAATATCGTTAAGCTCAAGCTTGTCTTAATTAAAGTCTCTTAAGAGGATGTTGATTCTGTCGGGGTAGGAGAGTTCTTGTATAATCTTTAAGTAGTCAGACTTATATGAAAAACTCCCCCATCAGGTTACCCCGACCATCATGAGTATGCCCTTCCCCCTGAGGGTTGCCCTGGCACCATTACCGTGTCCCCGAAAGGGCTAAGGTGTCAGCGCACTCTAGCAGAATTCTCCCATATGCACATCAGTTCCTGCGAGGTGTTTACCAATACACCTGCCAGAGTGAAAACCTCTGCGCATCGGTGTCTCGTCAGTGGCTAACTGTCGAGACCACTAGGAAAGCTAACTAAATGACTCTCTTCCCATGTGCTATGACCCATGCAAGCTCCCGTCCACATGAGCTGTCTCCCGGCTAAGCTCTATCTTTCTTGAATATGAACTTAGAAGGTCTACGGCGCTCCCACGTTGCACTTTGTCACTGGCAGGACCCGTTGGCGCTACCCATGGTCCCTTACCCCCAGCACACCACTCAGGGTGATAAGTATGATGCTATTAGAGTCTTCAAACAACCTACAAAGAGCCTACAGCAAAGGGGCACGTGTAGGCTTCATTGGCCTTAAACCTTCTCAGATGTTTCCGGTACTACCCGGGACTACTCTGGTGACCCTTCCGGAGAGCTCATGCTAACTCTGTCAGTTTTGGTCCATCTTACTCTGTTCTTTTTAGAGAAGGTACCTGACCTTCTCACCTTCACCCCCTTATATATCCTGCGAACAACCTCCGGTCGGTCGGATGGCAGCGACATATACAGTGTTATGGACATGTCTTCATGAACTCCATTTAACTAGTAAGATGGCAACTCCATCCATTTTGGCCCATGACGTCCGGGGCGAACCCTGGGGCTGCAGGTACCTGTTAGGAATAATTCTACCAAGTTACAGCTTGTCCGGAGCACTATAGCCCCTCATGTAGTCTTCCGATCAAAGTGCAACTAAGTGCCCATCGATCGTCATTGCGCAACAAACAATCCTAACATTTCCTGAAATTGCTCCGAGAACATTTCTGAGGGAAGGTCCGGAAATATTGTCCCAAAGGTAGGGTAAGTATGTCCATAGTGACATGAAACTGGTCTCTATGGTAGGGTAACGTGACTCTCCTAGACAGGGTAAACTTACCTGTCCTTCCGTCCTAACCTTAGGCCGGAGCGGACATCGTCACTTTACTTCCACTACTTAGGTACACCTATTCCTTAAGTACCTTCTGTTCCTTAGTATATCCAAGCCATCAGATATCCCTTGGACATGCGCTCGCATGCCCGCCTAGTCTACCGTAATGCCTCTTGCTATTACGTATGGGTGTAGACTTAGGTTGTCATAGCTCTATAACGTAGGGTCGTTACAGCGATGTTGATGGAACACAGGTTCCAGGAGGGTAGGGGTTGCTTCTGGCAGTAGGGGGGGGAGATGGCCCCCAGACACAGGTTCTGGAGAGGCAGTGGTTAGTTCTCGGTACTGAGAGATGTGATGCTGGCACAACACAGGTTCCAGGCGGGTAGGGGTTGGTTCTCATGGCAGGAGGGGGCGACGGCCCCCAGAACCAGGTTCTGGAGAGGCAGTAGTTGGTTCTTGGTACTGGGAGATGCAATGCTGGTGGAACACAGGTTCCAGGAGGGTAGGGGTTGGTTCTTGGTGTTACGAGGGGCGACAGCCCCCAGACGCAGGTTCTAGAGGAGCAGGGCTTGGTTCTTGGTGCTAGGTGATGCAATACTGGCGGGACACAGGTTCTGGGGAGGGAGGACTTTGTTCTTAAGGCTGGGAGGGGCGACAGCCCTCGGACACAGTGTTCAGTGGCGCAGGTGTCGGTTCTCCTCCTGGGGAGACGTTACAGTACTGGGATCCAGGATCTGGGCAGGGAGGGGTTTGTTCTTGTAGCTGGGAGGGATGATGGCCCTGGGACACAGGTTCTACTAGCGGCGGTGCTGGTTCTCGTACTGGGGAAACATGAAGGTACTGGGATGCAGGTTCAGGTGCGGGAGGGGTTGGTCCTGCCCTTGGAGTGGGGCGATGGAGTTGGCATGCAGGTTTGCAGGGGGGAGGGTCATCCTTATTTAGTGGCAGAACCTTTGCTACAGAAGGGCCAACCGCCCATGCACCTGATGAGGGGCAATGCTGTCTCCTGGATGGTGCTGCTCTTGGAGGTTGACTAGCACTACTTCCTTCATCCTGCATTTGTAATTAGGTATAATATTCATATCTGCAAGCACGTCAACTTTTCAATCATACCACAGTCCGGTCAAAGGCAATAACCATCTCTCTTATGCCCAGTGGTATTATATCCTCATCCTCATCCTCATCCTCTGGCCTCTCATCTTCACTGTCGGCCTCCACCTCTTGCATGGCCCCCCAGGTACCTTGAGCCACTGGATACTGATCTCCGACATTTCTGTCAAAAAAGGGAGATCGGCTACCAGCTGGCTCAGCCATCTGGGCACCCTCCTCCTCTCCCTCCCCCTCACATGACTCCAGGACCCTCAGGCAAAGGGTTCTTTACCGTCTTGCTGGTTTGCAAGGAGCCGAACATGGACGTCCTCCTCCCCAAGTAAGAAGATGAGATCTGAGAGAGAGAGTAGGTTTTCAGGTTCCAGACACACTAACTGGGCATCCTGACCTGTGGCACCAACTAGGTACCTGGGGTACCCAGCCACCTTTTCTACACATTGTACCTTGATCATCTAGAGTACTTCTATTATGCCTAGAAAGTCTAGGACCCTGCATGCCACTCCCTGATTGCTGTCAGGAGAGTGCCACGAGAGGTTTAAAAACAGATACTCGTCCGTGGGAGCATTGGTTCGTTGAATGATGTGGATCCTTACTGCCTGTGGGTGCTAAGGAAAGGATCAGTTGGGTTCGGCCACTATCAATATTTTTTAGTACTGTGATACTACAAGACACATAGTGCATAATACTTACTCATACATCTAATGACGTCACCACCACCATCATCTCCCCTGTTGTGATGCTCGTTTGTCATCTGAAGGTTCTTGGCCATGTCCTAAACCAAGATGTTTATCTGACAAACAGGTTCCGCAACGCTATTGGGGTGGTAGCTGGCTTCAATTTCATTGATTTGGCTGGCCACAGCGGGAAGTGAGCGGGTTAAAGAAGCCATGGAGTCAAGCTGGGCCTCACTCTGGCTCGTCGCATTCCAATCCTGTCTCGTGATGTAGCTTTTTATATACTCCTGCCAGGACTTGTACACCTTCATCAGGTGCTGGGGGTAGGCGAAGCCACACCAACCTTTTGTGTAGGAAATGTTCCTATGGTGTCCCCTAGTTAAGACATGTCAGTTTCTAATCTCCCAGTATGTGGATCGGAGTTCTTTCACTAACTTTGAATCTTGAACACCCAGTTCGAATTCTAGTTTTTTTAGGGTCCCGTATAACATGCATCAGTGCTGGCAGCAGCCCAGTGGAGAGCTTTTCTCTGTTTGACTGATCCCTCGGCATACTCTGGTTGACTCGCTAGACATCTGACAAACATAGAGAGATCAATTTTAGTCGGACATAACTTGTTTAATAGAAGCTATATACATCTTGCGCCCACTAGTAGTTTGCGCAGTTTTGGGTGGTATTTTTTAATGCCAGGGGAGAAGACACTGGAGAGATTTGTCTGCCCCGAGCAAAGAAGAATAGAAAGCTGGAAAATTGATACTGGACTTGAGGGGCTGAAAACGAAACAAACAACCTTGATGCGTGAAGGATATGTTCTGAATGGGGGAGGTTAGGCAGGACACCAGAGGGTTGTGTGTTGACGGACAAATAAGGAAGCTCAATGGTGGTGGAGAGGAGAGAGGAAACAAGGGAAGAAGCCTGGGGTGGCAGAGGACATTCTTATAACCCTACCATATATCCCTGTTGTCACTCCCGTAAGTCTAAGCACACGTGTGAGTGTATATGCAGGCCTCACTAAGACCTTCACCTATGTCAGACAGGTTTTTCTCTTAACGTACACTTCATGTAAATTCATGCAAATTCCTCTAAATCAAATGATGGTAGATAAGCTAAATTGACCCTTATTATCTTGAAGACACTAAATTAACCATTTAAGCCACAACATGAGCTAAGTGGTCCTCTACTCAAGTACTTGTAGATGTGGGCCACAATGTTACAAGGAGTTCAAACCCTAACCCATGCGATACGAAGGGTCAGTGTGTGCCTAGAGTTGCCAATATTGCACTCTATCATGACAAGCAAAGCCTTTTCGTCTTTGGTAACTCTAGGTTCTTGATGTCAACCCAAGCCCCAGGTTTCTATTTGTTGTTGTCTGCTAGTGGAGAAGGTAGACAACCTGGCGATCAATCTCTATTCATCAGACTTCATTTTTCGAGTGGTACCAGTAGATGTTTATTGAAGAATTGAGCAAGATCTTGAGAGTTTGATTTGGAATCTGGGGCAGCATTTGGCATGGTTTTACTGCTATACTCATATCCAGATCTCTTGAGGTCAGGACTACATCCCAACTGTCAGACTCCCATTGAGGTGTCCTGATTAGGCACCTTTACTGGGTTATTACTGTGATGTTCTTCCGCTCTGGCATGCCTTTGGGGGTTCCTAAAATGCATCTGACCAGTGGATACCCCTCTGTTCCTGCCCCAGTTGAATGCTATGTTTTTGGGAAGGTAGGTTTTCCTCCTCAATGGTGGTGTTTGGGATCTTGTGTCATCTGCATCATGATAACAATGTACCAATAGCTCTAGAAGATACTCCAGAACTGGATTTGATAGCAGCTAGGGACACACCGTTTTATCATTGTTGATGAAGACAATGTCTACTAAAGATAGTAGTTCCTTCAGAAACGTCGTGAGTTTCAAGTGTCCTATGCCAGTTGCGTCAAGGGTGTAGCAAAACCATTACTATGGCACCCATCTCATAATTATCACGCAACATCCTTGGATATCATAGGAATCTAACTCATCAAATTGGGTTCCATCGATGTCAGGAGGATACCAGAATAGAGAGAGGTAGTTTGAAGTGGCTTGCACTTCCCTCCTTCCGTTCCCCTGCATAACCTGACCACGTCTTGACAGCCATATGGAAACAATACATACCACATGAGGCTACCCCAGCAGCATGCTCTAGTCTAGGTTTTTGCAGTTAGTAAGGGCATACAATAATATACATGAATCTTTAGAAATGAACTAACCTGTTTGCAAGTTGTGAGATGAAACCGTGTTGGCAGGACATACTGGTTGGACCTGTCTAACCCCACTAACCTGGGGTGCATTCTCGTGATCCTCTTTTCCCAGGCAGGGATTCTGACCACTCTCAGCTGCCTTGCTTTGGTCCTGGCCTTCATTGGTGGCTGGGCCCTCATTCAGACTATCCACAGCAGCAGGGCCGAGATTCTGAGCCATTCTGACATTCACATTAACACCATAGGGGTTATGATCATCGTTCAGTAGCCCCTGATTCTCACCATTCTTGCTACTGCAGGCCATGGCCTGGCTATCATCACCAGCCTGGCTCATATTCATGTCATTGTCTTCATCTTGGCATTCTTGGGGCACCGAAACCTCAGGTGCATTCACTCCCCCACCTGGGAAATTGGATCTCTGTTGGGTTCAGGCAATACAAGATCCCAATGAGCAGAGGCCCTGGGAGGCAGTAATATTGCATCAATAATGATATATCTTGGAACAATTACTGAACCAGCCAGAGGCTCCGGACCTCCACCTTTGCCCTGAAGAGTAGTTGTGAACTTCTTTCATGAGTTCCTAACAAGGTGAATAATAGTCTCATTCATCTCCTGAATCCTAGGTATATCATTATTAACCTGTGCTATTATAAGGCAATCGCAGGCTCGGTGCAGCCTCCTCCTGCCATCGAAGATGTTATGAAAATTAGCATTCAGGAAAGTAGACATATTCGCAAAGTGCCTGGCTGACATCTGATCTTTGATGGTTTTCTGCCATGCGCTGTACTGTATTCTGCCATTCAGATTTGGCATGAAGTTAAGAGGTGCCTTGTATTTCAAGATTTTGTGATTCCCAGAGCACTGAGCTGAAATTGCACCAGTCAGCTTCAGCCAACAGATCCCAGAGAGAAACCAATGCTGATACCCGTAAAGGCATATTCGAACTATTACTTAAGCTATTACAAGATGCTATACATGATGGTGCTCCAATTGACTGCACAGATGGGAACATCTGGAGGTGCTTTTCGATATTGGCTGCATGGATTGAGGGCCATATTGAAAATGTTGCTCTTCATGATATAAAATCCAATGCCTATCCTAAATGTGAGGTTTGTCTACACTAGCTAGGTGCTAACACAAATACAGTATATCAGGCTTGAGATTATTCGACATACCCGGAACTTGAGCAGCAACTTCATGACCAGTCAGAGATGTCAGATTCGGATATAACCTACCCCACACTTGATGCTCTGGGTGTTAAGATTGGGCGGAACATTTTCCACCAACTCCAATGGGCATCTGCAATACACTTGTACCAGCCCAATCTCCTTCCTACAATTTACCTCAGACTGTTTGAGTACATGGTAGATTGGGTTCAAGGATTTCTCAAGAAATATAGGTGACTGCAAGCATTTCATAATGCCTGGAAGTCTTTGCTGCCATACCCCGAGTTCTTTGTTCCCAAACAAGCTTAGCGTAAGGTTACGCAGTGGCAAGGAAAAGGGATGAGGAATTTGGGGAGAGGTCTTTTAGCAGTTTTAGCTGTGGCATTGAGACTGCTGGATGGTATGTAACCGATACCTTTCAAACGTGGGCTTGTGTGCATTGGGTTATGACTCGATTTCAGTTTGATGACATAATATAAAAGTCATACAGCAGATACTATAAGTCATATGGAATACTATCTCTACAGGTTTCATGCCACGAAGGATATCTACTTAGAATTTCGAATATTGAAACAGACACAAGCCAAACTTAAGGATCAGGTTCCGGGAATACAGTATCTGTAAGCTCAATTGAATGAATCTCTCACCAGGTTGAAGGTACAGAAAAAAAAATATATGAGCATCATCACCAGCATGAGGATAAGCAATGAACGGAATTGATTTAGTTGAAAGGTTATTTCAACTTCATCAAGATGCATCTGCTATCTCACGTCCATGATCATATATACCACCTTTGAAATAGTCTTATGTATTCAACTGAATTTGAAGAACTGGCATATAAGGATTAGATTAAGGACAGATGGCGATGATCGAGTAAAAACAACACCTCTAGGTAGATTCAGGGCAGCTATAGCCGACAATGGGCGATCCGAATAAGGCTTTTGAACCTTGATTTACCAAGATGCCAAGGAGCTCATATTCCCACAGATGTTGTTAACTATTTGAAGAAAACCAGTACTGGACCTGTACCGGGGGCTGGGCCCCATCTTCGAGTCCTGAAGGGGCACTGTGGTAATGTTGCATATCTGGTGGAATTTTGCAACGTCCTGAGTCTCACCCCCAAAAATCTGAATACCAAATTGATCCAATATAGCTGCCAGTTGCTGCCCGTAGAATGTCACCTCCCCAATGATCCTATTATTCTTTGACTGCTCCCTGTTGAACCACTGACACAACTCAAAATCCAAGTTGCCACCTTTCAGGAAACTGATATTTATGACATCTACCAGGCAAGTTCTATGGGATCTGGGCTTTTTCAAAACCAGGATAGTTGGAATAATTGAGTTTGGTCCAGGCAGGCAGGGAGCAAATGTATGGTGTGCTCCATGGTCGTCCTCTGGGAAAGCTCATAGCACTCTTCAAACTGCGAGATTGTAGCCGCCAGAAGACAATACATCAACTTGCTTGTGTTCAAATATTGAATGCAGTTAACACTGGGTGTCCATCAGAATTACACAATCTTGTTACCACTCAACTTAGACCTGATGCGAGAAGGTTTACTATAGTAGACATAGGCACGATACTCGGGCAAGCCTGTTGAATTTTCTAATTCGTTTCATATGTATATTTTCCTTGATAATATCGTATATTCCTCTACTTAGTATTATTTCTGGTTCACGGACATTACTACAGCGGAGTATGTATTACGTATATTTCATTGATATTTCATGATACGATTAGCGGATTATGGCGTGCTTTTCTTATCTGGTGTTCGGGTTTATTTCTTACATTTTATGCATCATCATGCACGGTCATCGGTCATTTGATTTACAATTATGTTCTAATTATCCGTTCACACCATCTTAGATTTACGCATGTTTTATAGGATTTCCTTGGCAGTTCTTTAGGGTCAAACACGTTCGTACTTATGTTTTTCCTACTTATGTTATGGTCAAACACGTCGACACTTATGTTTTCCCTTACATTTCCTCTTAGTTACGCGAAGGATGCGCACCTGTATAAATAGGGGTTACCACCCATCTCGCTTAAGAGAATTAAGGACAAGAACTACTACCAATCTACCTTGATACAAAATTCCTCCTCGCTTAGCGTGCCCGCAGTATACTCTTACTACTGTGTCGTACTTTCGTACAAAGTTATTAAGATAGTGCCGTACCCACACGTTTGAACAAAGCCTACCTGGTTTCAGAGGGTGATGGGTGATGGCTCATCTACAGTCACATTTATTTAAGGATGTTTAACAAAATATATTGACAAACGTCATGCAAATGTATTGTTTACGCAACACTCAGAAATTCTAAGACCCGACACGAATACTCTTACCACAAAGAGGTAATATGGGCATAGAATGATAAAGGTTTCTAGATAGCAAGCTGTATGTAGAAAAAATAGAATATGATTAAGACAAAGCGTGAGAAATCAAGAGTTCACTGGAGGATCTGCAAATCCGCAGTGAGGAACCATGACATGCTTGCGCACAAGGGATCATCAATATTGTGGATAGTGGATGAGAGGCAGGCTCCGATGTCCTTCAGCTCGAGATGAACATCACTGCAATGTAGTGAGATACTGGGCTGGATCACTACTAGCAGACAACATAGCTGAGTGTAATGGGGAGTTTAGCAAGTGTTCTGTTTCAAGTGGGACGTTATCCTGAAGTGGCGAGAGCTGGCAGTAGAAATTGGACAGATGGTAGGAATGTCACATGATGCTATGAAGGAATCCGGAGAAAGAAGCCAGGAGCGGCCTCTCAGGAGGGCATGATACTAGAAGCTCATCGTAGGGGTTCCATTGATGGGTTGGCTACTATAGGACGTCATCCAGATATCCTGGTAACAAAGTGTGGCACCAGGCAAGAATCATGTAGATAGAGAGTGGGGCAGAGCATCAGGTGGTGAGGCAGATGGGGGGCCGCCTGTGCTGGGATCAGAGTGACAGTTTTGCAGTAGCAATGCTTTCATATATCCTATGAACAACTTTCAGATAGGTAGATGGCAACAATATATATAGTATTATGTAGCAAGCTTCATTTTAACAAATTTATAATGACAAGACGCAAAAGTCAAGTAACATTATTATAACCTGCAGGCCTAATAGCAGGCCCAGAGGGGGTATTGGCCATGGAATTATCGTAATTTTCAGAAGGTCTATGTATTATATATATAATACTAGCTTCCTCTCCATAGAGGTTGTCTTAAGTCTCTATTCATATATGGTACATTATTAAATTCCTTGAAGAACTCAGTGCGAGTAGGGAAAAAAGGCTGCATGTATTTACTTAGTCATATAAAGGAATACTTTTCTCCACCATTCTTAGTCAGCCCTAGCATTTTTGGATTATTTCTATGAAACTCCTCCACCAACTCATGAACATATTCCAAATACACAGGTTACAGTGGTTCCTTAGCATTCTTATCTTCCAAATATCCTTTCTATTTCATGAAGTATTTGAGTTTGTGGGATTGCTTATTGTGACCCCAAACTCTTCTAGTCTGAAAAAGAACTTGACTTCTTACGATTTTCTCAGTTTCCTACTTGAAATCAACTTAAATCTCCTCCAGGCCTTCTGGAACCTGTTCTCATTTCAGTCAAGTTGGTAATTAAGGCTCCAGTAGCAACATATAAAATATGTGGTAGATTTTCCCCTGTTTTAAAATTTCTAACTTGAAAGTATCCTTGCCTCTTTTTTCTTAAACTTTGAATAGTCTATACAGCTTTGGGCCTAACTTCTTTGAGGTTTATTTTGTACTAATATTCTTTGTGTTTAGTATGATGCAGTCACCCACTTGGATGTTTGGCTGTTATCATGCCTTTTTGTTATAGTACTTAGATATCAATTCCCTCATTTCCTATAATGTTTCCTTTGCTTCATGGTATAGTACTTTCATCTAGTGACTATATGTGGTTGCTCCAGGGTTGCTTACTTTGTGTTCCATTATCTATTCAGTATGCAGATGGTACTTATAGTTTGCATAGAATGGGGTTAATCTATATGCTGAAATGACTGAATTGTTCTGGGCGTGTTTAGCTAGTAGCAAGAGGGAGTAGCAATCATCCTGATCATAGTTGTTGAAAGTCCTTAAGAAATCGTCCAGTACTTGGTTGGTTATTTGAGTTTATCTATCTATCTGAGAATTGTATGCTGTTGACATCTTTTTCTTAATTTCCAATAATTTATAGAGGGATTCCTCAAATTCTCTTGCAAATTCAGCATCCATGTCTAAGAATATCTCAGTTGGGTATCCATGCAGTTTTTAAGCTTCTTTCCAGAAGGTCCTAGCCACAGCTTTAGTAGTTGTAGTGGTAGGTAAGGGGACAAGATAAGCCATCTTGGTGAACCTGTTAGCTTTCTACTATGATTTAGGTATTTTCATAGATTCTGAGAGTTAAGTAATAAAGTCAGCTGAGATTAAGGTCCATGCAGTATGCAGAATTCCGAAAGGTTGGAGGAATTTATAGTATATGTATCTCAGAGACCTATTATGTGGACAGTTATCACAAGAGTGAATATACTTGTTTACCAAATAGGTGACTCCTTTCTAGTAGTAGTCTCTGGTGATAATTTTGATAGTTGTTTCTTGTTCAAAGTACTAAGCTACCGGAGAATCATGGCAGGTTTTTGTGATCATACTTTATAGAGGTTTAGAGGTGGGAATGAATAATCAGTTCTTAAAATATAAAAGAGTCTTATCTAGCCTCTAGTATTTTGGTTCTTTCTGTTCTTGTATCTTTAGGCCTATTAGTTTTTAGTTCTGTTTTTCGAGATATCTAATCTTGGTTATTGGTACTGGTATCTCAAATGACTGGGAGGAATTCTTTGCTGAACTTCTTAGATCTTGTATTGATGAATACACGGGTAGCTATAATGGTAGATTTCTTATAGAGTAGCTAGTATCGGTCCAGGTCCAGTCGATCGAAGTACTTGTTTTTGTCTTAGTTGTTATAAAGGAAGCTGGTTTGCCTAGAAACTTCTTTTACTTCTGTTCTAGTACTTCTGAAACTTTGATTGCCTTGCTCCATATCATCTATTTCCATACCTTCTGATAGGTCACCTGTATGTATCTGTTCTAGAATCAATGGTCTGATTTTACTCTCAGCTTGTACTTTATAGTCTTCTTTTCCCATGTTATATAATAAGACTTTTACTTTTCTATAGTACTTTGCACCTATGATGGCAGTATTGATGTCAATCATGTGTTTGGTCACTAGTCTACTTTTTGGAACTATCTGATCATAAGTTCCTTCTGGAACTGCAATTGCAATTGTGGTATCAATAAGAGCCAGTCTCTTGCTTAGAATTACCAAATCTTGTAGTGCATACCGGTTGTAGCCAACTGCTTAGATAATGTCTCATGAGGGTAGGAGGGCTTTTAGGTCTAGGTGTATTGTTCAGAATTAGCATTGGTTGTTTGATATAGCCAGAGTGGGATCCCTGTCTTCATCCTCCCCAAGGACTACTGAAATTTGAATGATGTTGTAAAAGTACTCAGGTTTGAGAATTGACTGTTCACTTTTTACAGCTCCCTCTTTAAGATAGTACTTAGGCTATCTACTTAAAGCAGAAGGCTTGCTGCTCCTTGATTCTAACCTATAAACAATTTGGAAGTTAAAATCTGCCAATTTTTAAGTCCACAGAATTTGTCTACCACTCTAAGCCTTTGTTGTTAGAAAATATTACAGGTTTTGGTTGTCAGTATAAACTAGAATTGGCATGTCAGTTCATATCAGATAGTGATACCATTCCTGAAATGATTTCCACTATCATAAGTAGTTTCTTCTCATGAATATTATAATTGCATTCTGCTGGGTTCAAATTTCTGAAATGAAAAGTAACTGGGTATAGGGGTTTTTCAAGAAATTTTGAAAGAACACATGTAAGTAAGAAGTCACTACCATTAATTTCTACTACTGTCTGATAATATAAATCGCAGTGGTACAAAATTAGTACTGTAACAAACCTTTCCCTTAGTAATTCAAAAAAAGCATCTGCCTCACTATTGTATTTGAACTGTCTTGAATATACTTTTAACAACTCCATTATGGGCTTGCACATAGTAGGGAAGGTTTTGATAAATCTCGGATAAAAATTTGCAAACTCCATGAATACCTGAATTCCTCTAACTGACTCGGGATATTTTAATTGCTAAATGGCATTCACTTTTCCTTTACTCTCCTTGACTCCAGTGCCACTAATAATACATGCTAGAAACTATTCAAATGTGTATAGTATGGCACTATCTTAATAACTTTGTAAGAAGAGGCAACATAGGAGAAAGAGTGTACTATGGGTATGCTAAGTGAGGAGGAGTTTTGTATAAAGGTATATTGGTAGTAGTTCTTGTCCATAATTCTCTTAAACAAGATAGATGATAACCCTTATTTATACAGGTGTGTATCCATCTTATAACTAGGAGGAAATGTAAGGAAAAATATAAGCTTCAATGTGTTTGACGGTAATATAAGTGGAAAAAACATAAGTGCCACCATGTTTGACCTTGAAGAACTGCCAAGAAAATCTCCTAAAACATGCATAAATCTGAGGTAGTGTGAGCCAATAATTAAAACATCATTGTACATCAAATAACAAATGACCATACATGATGATGATGCATAAAATATAAGAAATAAACCTGAATACTAGATAAGCAAACACATAATAATCTGCTAATTGTATCATGAAATATTAATGAAATATATGTAATACACAGACTCTCTATCGTAATGTTCGTAGTCTAGAAATAATACTAAGTAGAGGAATATATGATATTATCAAGGAGAATATACATATGAAAGGAATTAGAAAATTCGACAGAAACTTGATGCTTTTTACATAAAAAATTGATTTCTTAATAGATATCACTAGTTTGTATTCCTGTAGCTTCTGTATAATCTTTGATACTAATATAACATGTTCTTGTTTATTTTAGGAGTAAATCAAAATGTTCTCTATATAGATGACTACTCTATTCTTCAGGAACTTGTGTAGTATCATTCACATCATACTTTGGAAAGTAACAGGAGCATTGATCATACCAAAGGGCATTATCTGATACTGGTAATGAGCTAAGTAGTGAGAAAAAGGGTAATTACATTCATGTTTTTCTAGGAGTCTGACTCTATCAAAGGCTGTGTCGAGGTCAATCTTGGAGACTATTTCTGATCCAATCACCATATCCCTAAGTGTAGTCATTAGAGGTGAAGGTTATTTTTCAGCTATGGTTAGCTTATTTCATCTTCAGTAATCAGAATATAGTTGTAACGGGGGCTCCCTCAGGTAGATGGTTTCTAAGGATGCGACCGCACCAAACTTTGAATCTCTCGAACACAGCTCTTGCAAAAGTGTAAAGAATAAAAGTAAATGGTAAAACTTAATATCGTTAAGCTCAGGCTTATCTCAATTAAAGTCTCTCGAGAGGATGTTGATTGTGTCGGGGTAAGAGAGTTCTCGTATAATCTTTAAGGAGTCAGACTTATACCAAAAACTCCCCCATCAGGTTACCCCGACCGACGTGAGTATGCCCTTCTCCGTAAGGGTTGCCGCGGCACCATTACCGTGTCCCCGAAGGGCTATAGGTGTCAGCGCACTCTAGCAGAAATCTCCCATATGCACATCAGTTCCTGCGAGGTGTTTACCAATACACCTGCCGGAGTGAAAACCTCTGCACATCGGTGTCTCGTCAGTGGCTAACTGTCGAGACCCTTAGGAAAGCTAACTAAATGACTCTTTTCCCATATGCTATGACCTATGCAAGCACTGGTAGACATCAGCTGTCTTCCGGCTAAGTTCTATCTTTCTTGATTGCAAACTTAGGGGGTCTACGACGCTCCCTCGGAGAGCTGTGTCGGTGGCGGGACCCATAGGCGCTACCCATGGTCCCTTACCCCCAGCACACCACTCACCGTTATAAGTGTCATGCTATTAGAGTCTTCAAACAACCCACAAAGAGTCTACGGCAAAGGGACACGTGTAGGCTTGATTGGCGTAAAACCTTCCCAGATGTCTCCGGCACTACCCGGGACTACTCTGGGGACCCTTCCGGATAGCTCACGCTAACTCCGTCAGTTTTGGTCCGTTTTACTCCGTTCCTTTTGGAGAAGGTACTTGACCTTCTCACCTTGGCCCCCTTATATATCCTGCGAACAGCTTCCGGTCAGACGGACGGCGACGACGCATACAGTGATATGGACATGTCTTCATAGATTCCATTTAACTAGCATAACGGCAACTCCACCCATTTTGGCCCATGACGCCCGGTGCGAACCCTGGGGCCGCAGGTACCTGTTAGGAATAATTCTACCAAGTTATAGCTTGTTCGGAGCACTATAGCTCCTTCCGTAGTCTTCCGATCAAAGTGCAATCTAATGCCCGTTGATCGTCATTGCGTAACAAACAATCCTAACATTTCTCGGAATTCCTCCGAGAATATTTCTGACGGATGCTAGGGTAATAGAGTCCCAAAGGTAGGGTAAGTATGTTCATGGTGACACGAAACCAGTCTCCATGGTAGGGTAACGTGACTTCCTTGGGTAGGGTGAACTCACCCGCCCTTCTGACCTATCCATAGGCCAGAGGGGACATTGTCACATTATTACCACTACTTAGGTATACCTATTTCTTAAGCACCTTCTGTTCTTAGAGATTTCTGGACCATCAGATATCTCTCAGATATGCGCCTGCATATCCGCCTTGTCTACCATCTGACCTCTTGGTCATATTTATGGGCGTAGACGTAGGCTACCATAGCTCTATATCATAGGGTCGTTACATCACTCCCCTCTTCTCTAAGGACCGACCCGGTCCGCTAACGTCGTCTTTTATTTCCCCGGTTTGGTTCACCCTCAACTCTATGGTCTCTGGGTTTGTGGGGATACTGATGGTGGAAATCCTTCATGGCCTGTAAGCCCGTGTCCTCTAGCATCTCATATGGCTCCCAAGAGTTCTCCTCTGTGCCAGAGAGAGCCTTCCCATGAAACTAGGTACTGGACGAAGCGATTAGGAAACTTCGCTTTCATATTACTGTACCATCGACTATCTATGACTGCCTCGATAACATAACCGGGCTCGTTGTCTACTATCTCTGGGACAGGGACTTCCTTAGTCCTTCTACCACTTGGGTCTTCCCGATAGGGTTCTAAGAGTCCGACATTGAATACCGGATGGATTAACCAACGGGCAGGCAATTGGAGTTCATAAGCTCGGTTACCAACCTTCCGCTTGACCACAAAGGGTCCAAACATTCGGTGATTCAACTTCTCCATAGCTCGCTTGGTGCGGATCTTCTTTCGATTTAGCATCACGCGATCAGCCTTCTTTGCCCTGCCATTTGTGACATCTTCCATCGTAACGTATTCAGGTGATGGCAACCGTTTCTGGTCATGCCACTTCCTTTGTCTCTCTTGAGCTCGCTTATGTGTCTCTCGGACTTCTTGTCAGACACCTTCCCAATTCCTTACCAATAGCTCGCTACTGGGGTGAACACCTTGTTGCTCTGCGACGGTACCCGACCAATTGGTCCGTGGGTTGAAACCGTAGTTAATCTCAAATGGAGATAACCTAGTTGACTCAGAGGTTGATGTATTGTATGCATATTCCGCCAAAGGTAGTAGCGAAGCCCAATCATCTTGCTGATAAGAACAATAACTTCTTAAGTATTGCTCTAAGGTCTGGTTCACCCGCTCAGGCTGCCCATCGGTCTCAGGGTGGAAAGCGGTTGATAAACGTAGTTTCAATTGCAATTGTTGCATCAGGCTTATCCAAAATTTGGATGTGAATCGACTATCACGATCGGAGATAATAGATTCTGGGAGCCCATGGAGCCGCCAAACTTCCTTAAGAAATATCAGAGCCAGATCCTTGATAGGGATCTCTGTGGCCAAAGGTATGAAGTGTGCCATCTTTGAGAATCGATCTACGATAACCCAAATCTTTGTATACCCTTCTGATTTCGGTAGTGCTACTATGAAGTCCATTGAGATATCCGTCCACGGTCTCAAGGGTACACCAACAGGTTCCAGCAGACCAAACTTCTTATACTTAACGGATTTATTCCGTTGACAGGTATCACATGTACGAACATAGTTCGTAATGCTCTCGTCCATCTTAGGCCAAAAGAAGTTAGCCCTAATCCTGCCTACCGTCTTGTATGTCCCAAAGTGTCCCGCAATACGGGAGTCATGTTCAGCTTCCATGATCTTATCCTTCAAATCCTGTGAGTCAGGAATGTACCACCTGTTTTTATATAGAAGGAGATCTCTTTCTATGGTCAGGTTCCAGTCAACTCCTTTGGCTTCCGCTAACACAGCCTTTAAGTCCTTCATATAGACAGGATCCTGTTTCGCAGCAATTCGTAATGTATCCAAAAATGCTGATTGTAACCGGTAGCCTTGACAGGCTGCCAATGCTTGTGGTCACAAGAGGTCTCGCTCCTGTCCCACAATCCATTGTCCCGGGCGAAAAAACGGCTTTGGTGTCTGTGATAGAGAATTACTCCCCCCTTCAGGGCGGTGGTCTCCGCGCCTTGACAGTGCATCAGCCTTCGTGTTCAATCTTCCTTCACGGTAAACTACCTTGAAATTGAACGGTTGCAGGAATTCTGCCCAGCGATGTTGTCGGCGGTTGAGGGTCTTAGTACTATTAAAGTACTCCAAATTCTTGTGATCGGTGTAAACCGAGATTTCACCCTCTACCGACCGAAACAGATGTTCCCACTCCTTGAAAGCTGCTACTATGGCAGTTATTTCCTTGTCATGTACATCATAATTTATCTCCGCTGGGTGGAACTTCCTACTATGAAAGGCCACTGGATGCCATTTCTCATCTTCGCAGAATTGAGAAAGCACGGCACCCAAAGCAAAGTCACTTGCGTCCGTCTCCAACTTGGTTTGACGGGTAGAATCGAAGTGTGCTAGGATTGGTCCCGAAGTGAAGGCCTTTCTTAACTCCAAGAATGCCTCGCTACAAGCAGGGGTCCAATCAAATTTGACATCCTTCCTAGTAAGTTCCGTCAAAGGCTTCGCTATCTTGCTGAAACCCTCTATAAACCTTCTATAGAAGTTGGCGAAGCCCAGAAAACTTTGGACTCCGACGACATTAGTCGGTTTCTTCCATTCCAAGATGGAATCCACCTTCTTAGTGGTCATAGATATCCCGTTTTCGGATATCCTATAACCCAGAAATTCTATTTCACGTCTGTGGAAGAACGACTTCTTTATGTTTGCACATAGTCGGTGTTCCCTGAGCCTTTCCATTACGCGCCTTACTAATGAGACATGTTCTTCAATGGTCTCTGAGTAAATTAGGATATCGTCCATATAGGCTACAACTCCTTCTCCCAGCATATCTCTAAATATATCATTTATCATGCTCTGGAAGGTGGCGGGCGCGTTACATAGCCCAAAGGGCATGACTTTAAAATGATGTAATCCCATTTCGCTATGGAAAGCCGTGAGTTCTTCATGCGAGTGTTTATCTCCGGTAGCCTTCTTGGCCATCCGGATCCCCCAATAGCCATTCTTGTGATCCATCAAGGTATACACTGTGGCTTTGGAGAGCCTTCCTCGCAGTTCATTCATTAACGGGAGAGGATATCTGTTCTTCACCATTATTTTATTGAGCCCTCGGTAATCTATTACCAGTCTCAGTGTGCCATCAGGTTTTGGCACAAACAGTATGGGAGCGGAGGATGAGGAAGTAGATCTTTCTATCTTTCCTGTTCGTAACATCTCAGTTATGAACTCCTTAAGTGCTTTCCGCTCTTTCTCTGATATTGGATAGATGGGCCCCCAAGGCGGGGTGCTCCCGGGGATCAATTTGATCCTGTGATCATACTTTGTATGTTCCGGTAACGCATCTATCCTTTCTTGGCTGAAGATATCACCAAAATCCTTATACTCCGGCGGGAGTTGGATTGTGACATCTCCTCCTCTCTCCTCGGCGAATTCTACGGTTCCTAGAAAATATACATTTTCTGGGTCTTCTGCCAATAGCTCCTCATCCGACATGTATACTAACCGCCTCTGGTCCGTAAGGCAATTTGCCTTACAGAAATCTGAGCGCCAGGTCAGCGATCCAACTTTCCAATCTATGTCGGGGTTATGATCTCTCAGCCACGTCATTGGGAGATAGGCATCAACTCTTCGGTCGGCAATATCAGCTATCTCAAAGCGCATACCATTTACATGATCACCGATCTTCAAATCTAATGACTTGGTATAATGAAGACCTGATCCTGGTATGTTGTTTCCGCCTGCATCCTTGATTGGAGTATGGATCCTTTTCTTTACACACGGAGCTTGGGTATTCTTGACCCATTGACTACTTAGCACAGGGCAAGTGGCTCCGCTATCCAGTAGCAATAGTGCTTCGGCACTCAGTTGCCTACACCCAATACGCCAATCTAGTTTCATGCTTAGGTGAATTGATTTGCTATATCGGGGTGGGCTTGAGTGCCTCGCCTTCTTTCGCTGTCTTATAGTACTCATTCTTGCTAGTCTCTTGCCTTTCGACACAAGAGCGGCCACAACGGGTCGGTAAACGTTTTCAAGAATTGTTTAATCAATAAAGGGATTGGAGTGCTGTTTACTATCACGCCAGCATGATTTCGGGTATTAAACCCTCCTCAGGTAAACTTGAAAGATAACTTTTTATTCAAGACTAATGACCCGAACCAATTCCAATCGTACAAGACAACTGACTCATATAAGATAAGAAAATACATTTGCTCTCCGGAGATGTCCAGTCAACCGGTGCCAAACAGGGCATCTTTGTGCCGCATCCGAATGTCGTCCGGTTCCCATTTTCCGAAGCGACCCCTCGGAGCAGAATGCTTATCCCAAAAGAAAAACCTGAAAGTAATTTCCCTAGAAATGTCCAAATATGAAAAACATAAGAAATAACAAAACCCAAGAACCTAAAGAAAAGACCAAACAACGCGTGCGACCGTAACATCTACCTGAGCAGGTAGTCTCCCAATACTCCTGTATTGGGGACTGTGTCAGGACTTAAGAACTAGTCAACGGGAAGGGGTTCTTACCATAATTCGTTCTATTTGAGTGGCTATCCTTCCTCCGAGATCTTCGTAGATCTAGATAGGTCAGCCTATGTCATTTCCTTCTTAGGATTAGGTTCTTACCTTCACCGAGGTCTGTATCAACCTCCATAATCGTAGGAGAGGGTTTACGGGCTTCTAATAGCTTGGGACCCGAGGGCGGCAGACGGGACGCTTCAATACGCTTGAGTTGTTTATTGCCCTTTGTCGAAGATTCTGTCTTTGGATGTTACCGTTTCACTCCCGCAGTATTCTTCATGGCATAAACAACTGGGGATGTCATCGAACACTGTCTCCAGAAGTGTCCTTCCTTCCCACACTTAGTACATTGCTTATTGTTGCGTCGTTTATCAGTCAGGGTCTGCGGGATGCCTTGATGAGCAATAGCATACTCAGACGTCCCAGCCTGCTTCCCAGCGCCAACATTCGCGGTCTTCCGCGGTTTGTTGTCCTTCCAACCCGAACCCTTCTCTCTTTTCTTAAACCTCCCAGTAGGCTTAGAAGTCTCCTTTTCTCTCTTCTCTCATGGTTTCGAAGGCTTCTCGTCATTGAGATGTCCGAAACGTTTATCGTCTTCTAGATCGTGACCAACTTGCCGAAGCAAATCTAGGTACATGTTGAGGGCTTCGGGGTGGGGCTTCATCAACGCCCATGCTTTTCTATGCTCGGAACTTATCCCAGCCCTAACCTTATCCTTAACCTGTTGATGATGTGTGTAATTCAACTTGTACATCAGATCGATAATCTTATCCAGGTAAGGACTGCTCTGGTTGGGGGTCATCACTAAGTTATTCCACATGAGAAGATTCTTATCCCTATTCACATTATCACCTCCGTGACTCTGCTCCAACCGTTCACGGAAACCCTTCCATGTCCGGAGCGGCCCGTTCTTATTGAATGGCATTCCCGCTCTTTTCGCAGCCTCACGGTTGATGTGAGCGTGTATCCCCAGGTACCAGTTTCGACCTTCGTTTTCGAGAAGAGGTATGACCAAGTTGATCTTGTCCATGTCCGTCAGACGGGAATCGGAAAAGTATTCAGACTTGACCTCAACCAGAGTCAGAAAACTAGCCAGGTCCGCAATCACTCCCTTAAATGTGGGAATGCTGCTTAGCTTCTCCGGCTTCCTGCGACCTGATGAAGACGAGGAACGAGATTGGTTTTGCAACCGTTCTCGTAGTGTATCTGCCCGACAGTCATATCGGTCTTTCTTCTCATCGCTCCAGCTATTGCGAGGTTGTCCCAAATAGGGTGTGATATCAGGTAGGGAATCGGCCTCATCATCAGAACTGTCATCAGGATCAGAATCACCTGGATCTCCTGCGCCAGCCCCAAAGAATCCACCACTGGGAGGCAGATTGCCACCCCGACTGCCTCCGGCGTTGCCACCGAAGGTTTCCCTTGGTCTCTCATAACCATCAAATTGCTCGTCTTGACCACCACGATGCCCATCATCAGGAGGACCCCCACCTAATGGTGCTTGTGGCGGCATTGAGCCTGCTGGCTGGTTACTCCCCGACGGTATCGGGTTTGGCATAGCCTGCGACACCTTTAACCATTCCGCCAAAGCGGAGCAGGTCTCTGGGTGTTTTGGAGGTCCCTCATGACCTCGTTGTAGACAATACCCGCATAGGGGTTCCTTCCCTCCCGTTTCCTGTCCCTTTCCCTTATCTTGTCTGCTTGCCGCCGGAGGGCTTTCTGGTACCTCAACTGGTGGTGGGTAACAAAATCTGTCATGTCTTGCTCCCCATCCACGACAGGTGGGGGTACAGTAGGGGCCTCGTGTAGGCGGCGGTGGTCCAAACCCTGAGAAACCAGCATTACCCGCAGGTTTAACTGGTGCCGTTGGCACTGGTGTCGGTGGCCGGTTGGTTTGGCTCGGGGTAGCCGAGACAGGGACGGGAGTGCCTTGAGAGGCTGTGAAAGGATTTGGATTCCCTCGTTTAGGATTTTCCCACATTTTCAAAGTCCGTTCGACCTTTTCGGCTAAGCCGGGAGACCCTTCTCGCATGAGGGGCCATGGGACGGCAACAGGCGTAGGGGACGGAGTCGGAACTGATCCGATCGCTATCGGAGGAGGGAGGAGAGTCTGTGATACTGGAGGCTGGACTGGGGTCACAGTAATTGATGGAGACGGGGACCTTGATGGTCTCGTTGTGCTAGATTGAGGGGGTCTCGGAGACGCATGTCGTCGTAAACCCCCGATGGGACTAACGGAATGGCTTCTAGGTACCGACGTAGGCAGCGAACGAGTTGTAACACGGGCAAAGGACCGAGCTGCCTCTGATTCTCCCGTTTTTAAACTTTCCAGAATCCGCAATCCTAGCGGACTTAATTCTGGTTTGTATCGATCGTCTCTGGCATACATCGTCAGCTGCTGCGAAAACTTTTCCGGTTTATCGGTGACCAGTGGTAATGCCGGTGCAGCCTCAATCATTAGCACATCATTATCCTCATCGATGAGATAACCTTCATTCCATGCCTTCTCCAGCGCATCCATCCGTATCTTCATTGCCAACTGATTGTTCAGCATCGCGACAAAGGCTTCCTGCTGCCTTTTCATCCAAGCCACGGATGACCCAATGATCTCCTTCCTAAACTTCGTTTGTTGCCCCTTATTCCATTGCAACAAATCCTTCCGAGCGCTGGTGACTTCACGAGTCACTTCTCGTAGGATATAGAGTTCAACGTAATCGGGAGAAAATTCCGCAACAGAGATCGTAGGAGGTCCCTGGGTCTCATTTTCAGCTTCTTGATGATCGTATCCCTCCGCCACTCCTTGAGCGAAGGGAATATCATTCGTAAAGGATAACGCAGTGAGGCCTGCATCGTGAAGTACTAAATCGCGACAATGTTCGGGGACTTCGATCGGGGCTGCTTCAAGAAGTATCTTTGGACTTTTACCGCCGATGCCCTTCACGTCGGCGATAATAGAGGCCCTAAAAATGGCAACTTTAAGAGGGTCATCATCAATGCCAAAACTGCTTTCGGGACACGACGATTCCTCTTCCATCGTGACTGCCAAAGCAGACATGACTCCTTAACGTCGATTCAATCCAAACAAAAATTAAAGAGGAGAGTTAAGCGAGAGGCTCGCTTAACGATATACTGTAACGGGGGCTCCCGCAGGTAGATGGTTCCTAAGGATGCGACCGCACCAAACTTTGAATCTCTCGACCACAGCTCTTGCAAAAGTGTAAAGAATAAAAGTAAACGGTAAAACTTAATATCGTTAAGCTCAGGCTTATCTCAATTAAAGTCTCTCGAGAGGATGTTGATTGTGTCGGGGTAAGAGAGTTCTCGTATAATCTTTAAGTAGTCAGACTTATACCAAAAACTCCCCCATCAGGTTACCCCCACCCACGTGAGTATGCCCTTCTCCGTAAGGGTTGCCCCGGCACCATTACCGTGGCCCGAAGGGCTATAGGTGTCAGCGCACTCTAGCAGAAATCTCCCATATGCACATCAGTTCCTGCGAGGTGTTTACCAATACACCTGCCGGAGTGAAAACCTCTGCACATCGGTGTCTTGTCAGCGGCTAACTGTCGAGACCCTTAGGAAAGCTAACTAAATGACTCTCTTCCCATATGCTATGACCTATGCAAGCACTCGTAGACATCAGCTGTCTTCCGGCTAAGTTCTATCTTTCTTGATTGCGAACTTAGGGGGTCTACAACGCTCCCTCGGAGAGCTGTGTCGGCGGCGGGATCCATAGGCACTACCCATGGTCCCTGACCCCCAGCACACCACTCACCGTGATAAGTGTCATGCTATTAGAGTCTTCAAACAACCCACAAAGAGTCTACGGCAAAGGGGCACGTGTAGGCTTGATTGGCGTAAAACCTTCCCAGATGTCTCCGGCACTACCCCGGACTACTCTGGGGACCCTTCCAGATAGCTCACGCTAACTCCGTCAGTTTTGGTCCGTTTTACTCCGTTCCTTTTGGAGAAGGTACTTGACCTTCTCACCTTGGCCCCCTTGTATATCCTGCGAACAGCTTCCAGTCGGACGGACGGCGACGACGCATACAGTGTTCTGGACATGTCTTCATAGATTCCATTTAACTAGCATCACGGCAACTCCACCCATTTTGGCCCATGACGCCCGGTGCGAACCCTGGGGCCGCAGGTACCTGTTAGGAATAATTCTACCAAGTTATAGCTTGTTCGGAGCACTATAGCTCCTTCTGTAGTCTTTCGATCAAAGTGCAATCTAATGCCCGTTGATCGTCATTGCGTAACAAACAATCCTAACATTTCTCGGAATTCCTCCGAGCACATTTCTGACGGAAGCTAGGGTAATAGTGTCCCAAAGGTAGGGTAAGTATGTTCATGGTGACACGAAACCATTCTCCATGGTAGGGTAACGTGACTTCCTTGGGTAGGGTGAACTCACCCGGCCTTCTGACCTATCCATAGGCCAGAGCGGACATTGTCACGTTATTACCACTACTTAGGTATACCTATTTCTTAAGTACCTTCTGTTCTTAGAGATTTCTGGACCATCAGATATCTCTCGGATATGCGCCTGTATATCCGCCTTGTCTACCATCTGACCTCTTGGTCCTATGTATGGGCGTAGACCTAGGTTACCATAGCTCTATATCGTAGGGTCGTTACAATAGTGTAAGTCCTCTGCCTGGCTTTGGGGCAAAAAGGACTGGTATCCCAGCAGGTGATTTGCTGGGAACTATTTTTCCTTCTTCCAACATTTTATCCAAGTACTTACTAAAAGGCCCTTTCCTCTTGTTTTGTTAGCAAGTAAATTGGTTTCCAAGATAGTTGTATCTCCGTTAAAAGTTTTATTTCATGGTTAAACAATCAGTATAGTGGTAGTTTAGCTACTATCTGACCTTCAAATAAGTCTTTAAATTAATGATAGAGTTCTAGGACATTTTCTCATGGAATATCCCCATCCACTTCTGAGTAGATAAAGAGAGCTATCATTTCCTTCCTCTTGCATACATGTCCTACATATATTATATTTTCTTCCCATATCAAATTTTCATCCTATTCTACATCTATTCCTTTATTACTTGTACCAAAATGGTTGGTACATCTTTTGGCATTGAATTCCTACTTGGTTGGGTTTTTAATGCTACTTACTATTGGGTACTAGTCATGCTTCCAGCCAACAGGGATAATCATATTGAAGTTTCCTGTTCAGTAACTATGTAAAAAACTTCAAACATAGGTTGATTTTATCCTATTTCTAGTTGTACTAGATGGATATAAAGTCATCCATCCTTCATAGAGATCCTTCTGCCAAATCCCTTAAGGCCTAAGGATTTGATTCTGGTTTCGGTAGGTAGCGTTAAGTTTGCTTCTTAATACAAAGATATTAGAGCCTGAGTCTAATGAGATACAAATTACAACTCTTTTTTATTCATGAGAGATGAAGGGTTTGCCTTTGGGACAGTTGTAGTATGTTGGTATTGGGACCTTAGTTGTTACTCACTTGTGGGCCCCCAAGAGGTTACTCTGTTTTCTGTTCAAGGAATTTATTTTTTCATAAATTGTTAGCATGGGGGATTTTTATTATACCAGCATAGTTTTGGCTCCGTAAGCCTCTGCCGACAATCTTTGCCTTTGTTACCCATAATAATGATATTTAATTATAGCAAACTCCAAAGATCTTGTGGAGTCATGAATCTATCTTTTAATCCTGCCTTGGATATATTATGATTCTGGTCAACTGTACTATAATGGCTGAGCATGCTATGCTACAATCTGCTTCCTAATAGACTACCCTATTGTCATAGCTGTAGGTACCTCCAGAAACTTTCCTACTATAACTAGAATATTTTCTTGGTTTGGTATCAGTGACTTATGCATGATTCCTATGCATCCATCAAAAGTCAGGAGTCACCTCTAAGAACTGGAGATTTGTATCTAACATAGGGTTGCAACATTGCCTGATGCTAAACTGGTCTTTTATTCTTCTTCTCATGGAAGGGTCTAACTTGGTAAAGGTTTTGTACTTCTCTTTGATACTGTTCACTATCATTCTTAGCTACCTGACCTTGTTATCTATCCTAAAGGTTTGTAAGAACCCTTGTATAATTTTTGTCAATGGACTACGTATTATGAATTTCTTCATCTTAAGGAAATATGGTTTTGGATGTCTTAACTGTGCACCAAGTAACTTGGAATGGGGCATGCCTTGGCATTCAGCCACAATTTTATAAAGTGTGTGGATGTTTAAGATCTGGACCTAGTATAGTTATTTTTAATTTAGTCAAGCCACATATCATATTGTCAGATAATATTATGATATAATAATTGAGAAAGCTGTGAAAATGGGTGGATTGGCAAGTGGTATCAACATAAAAACATTTATTTCCCTCGGATTTACATACACTTTCTTTCTATCTATAATATATTATCATTTTAATAAACATTACCCTACCTAATATCTCACGTCACTTGACAATTAAGAAAATACTATAACCTTGCTAGGAATTGAACATAGATACATTATTTGTGCTGCCAAGCCGTCCCCCGTTCCAAATTACTTTATACACAGTTAAGATGTCTGGAACCATACTTCAGAAGACTGATAAATAACTATTCCTTTGTCTTTATTATTAATCTCCCAAATCTGAGAGACTAGCTCTTGTTGAATACAGTAGATTTTTAGCTTATCTGCCCTGTCTTACACCTGTAATTTCTTAGACCTTAGGGCTGCACATTTGTACTACGTGAGGTAATTAGTAGTAGCATTTTTTTAACAATTGGCCTACTTATGATTAGTGAGCCCACAACAAGTACATTGTCACAAACTGTGACTAAGCAAGGCAGATTTCACATAGCTCGGATTTCCGAGTTATAGGTATGTTGGGATTTCACATGACGCACACTAGTGCGCCATAGGTTATTATGTTTACCTGTTCGTGACTCACAGTTGTGAGTCACACGATGTTATGATTTTCGCACATGACTCATACTTATGAGTCATGGGTTTTACTCAGGTGACGCGAGTTGCGCACCTGACTTGGTTATTATGTTTTGATTGGTTTAAGGCATGTTGCGCAGCGACTCATAGGAGTCGTCTGACGGATTTCACATGACTCATAGTTATGAGTCACCGGGTTTGCGTGACACGAGGTGTGAGTCACGCCAGGTGAAGAGCGACTATATAAAGGGTCACTAGGACCCCCAGTATGAGCTCTTCACACGTTCTTCTTGTTTATTTCCTACCTTTAAGTTATTACCAATAAAACCTACCTTTACGCTCTTTAAGATTTATCTTAAGAAACCCAAGAAGTGTCTTTCCTCTCACAAGGAGAGATTAAGTCCTAAGCGAGGACTTAGAAGAAGAATAAGAAGATAGGCGCGAACACGATAGTAGTCAAAGGACTAGACTATCGCGATCGCATAGGTATAGGCCTGAGAGCTATCATCTTACGGAGAAGTATCGTTACCTGTCGCTAGGTCCTACCCGGTAGGATTCTTAACATTAGAACGTGTCTACAACGCGACACTTAACGAATACACCACGGATCCTTTCAACAGAGATCACGAGGGAGACATAGACGTCCAAGACGACAGTCTAGGATTAGGAGGATTGGAAGAAGCACTTAGCGAAGCAAGTCGAAACACAGCAAGATCTACAAGCCCCGTCACCCCAGAACCAACAACTCCACCCTTACCGGAAGAAACTCCAGAAACACCAAGACCTGAAAGGATGTCAGGACCCGCACCACCACCTGGTCCGCCACCAGCAGGACCAGCCCTGTTCACGCGAGAAGAAGTGCAACAGATGATACGAGAGGAATATCGAAGCAGAGATCAGAAGCCAAAAGTCAAAACACCACCCAGATACGATGGGGAAAGAAGCAAGCTACGAGGATTTATGGTCAAACTCCTCACATACTTCAATGCAGTAGGGTGGAACCAAGAACACGATAACGACAAAATACGCTACACCTTAACACTACTTGAAGGAGCAGCTCTCCAGTGGGTTACTCCTATAATGCTCAGTCAGACACCAGGACCATGGACAACCTGGGATAGCTTCAAAATCATATTCGAAGCCCAGTTCATGAATATGGAACTGAGCCAGTCGGCACGAAACAAATTGGAAGACATCAGACAGGGAACGAAAAATGTCACCGATTATTGGTACGAATTCAGACTTCTCCAATACGATGCCGAATGCGACGAAGCAACAGCAATGAGATGGTTCATGAAAGGTCTGAAGAGGACCTATCAAGAAGCCTGGAGATACAGCGAAGAAAAATTCACAACGACAGAAGCCATGGCCAGCTGGGCCATTCTAAAAGAAATTCAGTTCGGACAACTAGACTGGATACAAAAGACTCAGCCAGCCTCAAGCCAGTCTAACCAGACATATACCAGAAACCAAAATGGGACCTATAGGACCACCACGCAAGGAGGTGATGCAAGGGATCTGGACGCAACAAGGAAAAGGCCGTCGCTCAACCTCGGAAGAGACGAATACCTGAGAAGACGAAACAACAACCTGTGCCTAAGATGCGGAATAGCAGGGCATATGATAAAGGATTGCAGACGACCGGCCAACTCAAGTCAAGGAAGAAGCCAACAGAACACCAGGCCAGGCAACAGATTCCAACCCCGCAGCAATATCAGAGAAATCAACATTGAAGACGAGTACGAAACGGTGGCAAAAGACGAAGGTCCCCAGCAATAGATGGTATGCGGGACCCTCTAAAAGACAAACCCATGTCGATGGCCAACTACTACACTCTTTTAAGTCAGAAAAACAATAACGACAATGATCATATCATGATCGAAACCACAATATACAACGACAAAAAACAAGCAATCAGGATACATGCGATGCTCGACTCAGGAGCAACAGAAGACTTCATAGACGAAGAAGTCTGCAAGAAATACCAGTTAAAAACCAAGAAAACGGAGAAAGAAAGGCAGATTTACCTCGCAGATGGAAAACCCAGCGATATGGGGCCAATTACCCATACAACGCAAGTACCTATGAACATTGGGAATCATAGGGAAGTGGCGACCTTCCATGTGGCAAATCTGCATCACCATGAGATAATCCTAGGGATGCCATGGTTACGACAACATAACCCTACCATCAGTTGGGAAGAAGGAAAGGTTGCGTTTACCAGCGAACGATGTACGACATGGTGTCTCAACAGCTCGCCGGTAATATACGCAACCCCAGAAGAAGAAGCAATCCAAAAGAACCTAGACGCGAGGTTCAATCAAGTTCAACCAAGTAAGAATACAAGGATCCAAGTCAAGAAGCTGAGCCAAGAAGCAAAGATACCCACAAGAGGATCCGAGAAGGCAGCAGGACACGACCTGTATGCCAACGAAGAAGTCAAGATACCAGCCAATGGGCAGGTAATTATCCCAACGGGTATATCCATTGAGTTACCTCAAGGAACCAATGGGCGTATTGCACCACGCAGCGGTCTCGCAGTCAAATACAGACTCACTATCAATGCTGGAGTAATAGATGCCGACTATAGAGGTGAATTGAAGGTAGTCATGGTCAACCAGGACAACAAAGACTATATGGTGAAAAGAGGCGATAAGATCGCGCAACTGATTATCGAAAAAATCAATGAAGAGGAACTCCAAGAAGTGGAGAACCTGACCAAAACAACCAGAGGAACCAAAGGATTCGGCAGCACAGACCAGACACAAGAGAAAGCACCAAGGATCGAGATCAACAGGATATCGGCGCAAGCTTTCGGCAAATTCTATCGCAAGGGAGAAACGGCAGGAATTCTCAAATGGGATTATCAAAACCAAGGAACAAGCCTAGCAAAGATCAATATCAGTACAGAGCTAGCCATAAGAAGTCGACCTCAGACCAAGGACGAAAAACTAGACCAACTGGTACCCAAGGAATACCATCGACATTTAGACTTGTTCCAAGAAAAGGAATCGACCAAGTTACCTCCTCACAGGCCAGATGTCGATTTGGAAATCAATTTCGAGGAAGCCAGCAAAGGACTACCTCAGAAGAGAATATACCCGCTAGGAGAGACAGAACTCGAGGAGTTAAGAAAATACATTCAACAGAACCTGGGAAGAGGATGGATTCAGCCATCCTATGCCAACGGAGGATCACCCATCTTGTTCATCAAAAAGAAGGATGGAAAACTAAGGTTATGTATTGATTACCGAGCACTCAATCACATAACAAAAAAGGATAGATATCCCCTACCTCTAATAGGAGAAGCATTGGATCGACTAGCGTCAGCCAAATACTTCACCAAACTGGACATTAGGGATGCCTATCACAATGTCAGAATCAAGAAAGGAGATGAATGGAAAACAACATTCGCAACGAAATATGGGACCTACCAATACTTGGTTATGCCGTTCGGGCTAACTAATGCACCTGCCTCGTTCCAACGATGGATCAACAAAGTACTCCACAAATACCTGGATATATGTTGCATCGTCTACCTAGACGATGTACTAATATACTCCAAAGATATGGAACAACACCGAAAGGACGTCAGCAACATAATAGCTGACATCAAAGAGTCAGGAATGAGGTGCAAACCCAGCAAATGCGAATTCCACAAGAAAGAAACCGAATACCTAGGATTCATCATCAATGGAGAAGGGGTCCAGATGGACCCAGTTAAAACCAAAGCCATATGGGAATGGGAATACCCGAAGAACAAGACGGATATCCAATGCTTCATGGGATTTTGCAACTTCTATCGAAGGTTCATAGAAGGTTTTAGCCGAACAGCTAAACCATTATACAACCTAACAAAAAAGGATGTCAAATGGGAATGGGGCTCTAAGGAAAGGGAAGCCTTCGACGAACTAAGGACCAAAATCACCAAAGGACCAATACTGGTACATTTCGACCCAACAAAGAAAACAATGATTGAACCAGATGCTTCGAAATACGTATGCTCCGGCATACTCTCTCAAAAATGCGAAGACGGCAAATGGAGACCAGTGGCCTTCCGATCCAAAACAATGACCCCAGCGGAATGCAACTACGACGTCCACGACAAAGAACTA
Organism: Tuber aestivum; assembly: GCA_900010015.1. Lineage (NCBI taxonomy): Eukaryota > Fungi > Ascomycota > Pezizomycetes > Pezizales > Tuberaceae > Tuber > Tuber aestivum. The sequence goes on from LN890976.1 coordinate 348,844, forward strand.
TTAGCAATAGTTCAAGCGCTAAAGGAATGGAGAAGATACACACAAAATAATCAAGCACCAGTCAAAATACTCACGGACCACAAAAACTTGGTACCCTTCATGACCACGAAGGAGCTAAACGGACGACAAATAAGGTGGATGGAGAAACTCAGCACCTACAACTTCAAGATTGAATATTGCCCCGGAAAAGAAGGAGGAAAGCCAGATGCCTTGACAAGACGATCAGCGGACAAACCAAAAGATCCGGAAGATGAGAGAATCAAACAAAAACAACAAATACTGTTGCCAAAAGAAAAATACTTTCAATCAGAGAATGAAGACAGTAGATAGGGGTACCTGAACGAAATCAATACACGAACAACACTGGAAGAAGATATCAGGAGAGAAAGTTCGGAAGACGCGGAAATACAGGCCATTAAGGAAAAACTGGCACAAGGAATCAAGGAAACCAAGGGGGTAGCCTTGGGATTGTGCCAATGGGAAAACGATTACCTGTGGTACGAAGGGATAATCTGGATACCAAACAAGGAAGAATTACGTACAGAAATCATACGACACCATCATGACCCTCCATATGCCGGGCATGGAGCAACTGCCAAAACTACCGAATTTATTAACCGAAGATATTACTGGCCCAAGATAAGAGAAGACATCAAGCGATATGTCAAGAATTACGACATGTGCCAAAGGACTAAAGTGGTACGACACCCACCTTACGGATTACTCAAATCGAACGAGGCCCCAGAAAAACCATGGAAGTCTATATCATTAGACTTTATAACCGATTTACCCGAGTCAAACGATCACGACGCCATACTAGTGGTAGTAGATCGACTGACCAAAATGAGTCACTTCATACCATGCAAAAAGGATATGACGGCACGGCAGTTTGCAGCCATATTTCTAAAAGAAATATACCGCCTACACGGGTTACCCAAAGACATCATTAGCGACAGAGGATCACTATTCACTTCAGAGGTGTGGAAGGAAACAACGGAAAAAGTAGGAATCGAACGACGAATGAGCACAGCCTTCCACCCCCAGACGGATGGGCAAACGGAGAGAATTAACGGCATACTGGAGCAATACCTCCGCGCATACGTCAACTACCAACAAGATGACTGGTACGACTGGATACCCCTAGCCGAGTTCGCCTACAACAACGGAAAACAAGAAACTATCAAAACAACTCCTTTCTTCCCAAATTACGGCACACACCCCGAATACGAAAGCATAGGTCATATGCTCCAAGGAAAGATAACAGATAAAAAAGATATGAGTCAACTACATGACACATTGCGAAACGAAATGGTTGCGGCACAATTACGACAAAAGGAAGATTACGATCGCCACAGAAAACCCGATCCAAACCTAAAATCAGGAGATATGGTTTGGTTACTACCACGCAACATCCGAACCACGCGACCGATGAAAAAACTGGATTACAAGAAAATAGGACCATTTAAGATATTGGCAAAAATAGGAAGTCGAGCTTATAAGCTCGACCTCCCACCGTCAATGAAAATACACAGCACCTTCCATATCAGCCTCCTCGAACCCTATCAAGACAATCCTCTACCATATCAAAAGAAACCCCCACCACCGCCTATCGAAATAGCCAGTGAATCAGAATAGGAACTCGAAGAAATAATCGACTCCCGATTACACTGCGGTCGCTTACAGTACAGAGCCAAGTGGACTGGATACTCTCCAGAACACGATAAGACTTGGTACCAAGCCGAGAACTTCGATCACGCGCAAAATGCAGCCAACCAATTCCATCAACGATACCCCAGCAAACCGTCAAGCAACAGTAGAAGACGCACCCGAATCCGAATGTGTGGCCCCACCACTACGCAGAACAGACACCTACCAGTGGCATCAGCCTCAGATAAAAATGGAAATGATACCATTGAGGGCGTCACTCCAGGCAGATCCGGGGCGCGAAGCGTTCAAACACATCACCCCAACCAGCCCGGGATACCGCACCTCGAGCCTCGAAGGAACGAAAGACGAGATGGAATACAACCCCGAAGACTGGATAAGTCTGAAGGACCTGCCGATACCCTAGACTCCCACTACCCAAAGGGAGCACGCGAACCTGTCATGGACAGGTTGTTACGACGACGAGTGCCAGGTGCACAAAAGCGAGAAAGAAGGCTCGTGATACTGGCCTCAGGAGAGGAACCGATGGCCACCCAAGACTTCACCCCTGGGATCACCAGCGAGATCCCCAACGCCCACGAGATCCCCCACACCAGAACCAGTGGCTCTGGTCCAATACATCGAACCGACTCCGAGGATGGAATCCAGGAGGAGGGGGGCGAAAAAACAAAAACAATGGGGGAGGCCCAGGAAATCAAAGCAGGTTTCCTGGCAAGAGGAAATGGAAGAAGAGACGGAACACGAGACCTCGAAGGAGGTCAAAATGAAGTGGTTAGCCGAGAAAACCGAAACCAGCAAGTTGCTGGAATATCAGGCGGAGAAGATAGAAGAGCTCAAGAAGGAGCTGGAAAGGACTAGGTGGAGTAACGACAATTTGACAAAGGAGTTGCAGGGAGAAAGGAACATGAGAAAGGTTCTCCAGAATGACTGGAGAAAAGAAGAGAAGGAAGCGAGAAGAACTCTGGCCAGGGTGGTAAGGGTGAACACGGGAGCGAATAGGTACTATCCGCTACCCGAAGAAAGAAGATGGGGAATAGAAGACTGAAGCCCGATGGGACTGGGGCTGGGGGAGAGGAGAGCTAATGTCACAAACTGTGACTAAGCAAGGCAGATTTCACATAGCTCGGATTTCTGAGTTATAGGTATGTTGGGATTTCACATGACGCACACTAGTGCGCCATAGGTTATTATGTTTACCTGTTCGTGACTCACAGTTGTGAGTCACACGATGTTATGATTTTCGCACATGACTCATACTTATGAGTCATGGGTTTTACTCAGGTGACGCGAGTTGCGCACCTGACTTGGTTATTATGTTTTGATTGGTTTAAGGCATGTTGCGCAGCGACTCATAGGAGTCGTCTGATGGATTTCATATGACTCATAGTTATGAGTCACAGGGTTTGCGTGACACGAGGTGTGAGTCACGCCAGGTGAAGAGCGACTATATAAAGGGTCACTAGGACCCCGAGTATGAGCTCTTCACACGTTCTTCTTGTTTATTTCCTACCTTTAAGTTATTACCAATAAAACCTACCTTTACGCTCTTTAAGATTTATCTTAAGAAACCCCAGAAGTGTCTTTCCTCTCACAAGGAGAGATTAAGTCCTAAGCGAGGACTTAGAAGAAGAATAAGAAGATAGGCGCGAACACGATAGTAGTCAAAGGACTGGACTATCGCGATCGCATAGGTATAGGCCTGAGAGCTATCATCTTACGGAGAAGTATCGTTACCTGTCGCTAGGTCCTACCCGGTAGGATTCTTAACATACATACAGCCTTGATTTTCTCACTTTATCTGAACTACAGATTTAGGGATCCCTTTGTATGCTGTTTCTCAATCTGTGTGTACACTTTTTTCTTCACCAAATTTCAGAGTTCTTGAGGGCTTCTTAGTTATTGCCTTCTTCTCCATTAGCATAAATTTTGTATTTTATTCTGATAATCAGTTTCATTTCACTGTGAAGTTAGTATAGTGCATGAGCAGAAGACTATCAACCTCATTTAAAACACTTTTCAATCAAACATCAGCTACACTGTAGTAGCCTAAATCAAGTAGAAAAACTGTAGAGATATAGGCAAAATAAAGTAGAATAAACGTAGAGTTTTTTTAATGAGTAGAAGTAAGTTAGAGGAGTGGGATCCTGGTTTGAAAAGTACTACATTTTGGTGTAAAATCAGAGGTCTTGGCATTTTAATGCAACATCAAAATGCTGACTAAGCATGAAATCTATGATAGTATGATCTTATAGCATATGATAGACATGAAATATCATACCAAAAATATCAGCACGAATAGAGATTATCACCTTCAAAATAGTTGCAATGAAGAAGCAAAAACATCAAAGCCGTAATGCTGGTCGAATGGGTGGCCACCTAAAGGCTACAATATCTTCATCATGTATTATTAGAGATGTGAGAAGTCAAGAACAGATACCAAAGGAGCAGAACCTGAATGATGGTAAGTTTCTATTCTATTGATGGAAAATGTCCTAGAATTTCTGAGAATTGTAAGATAAGTTAACAGAAGGTGAGTTTGAACTACTAGAATTCAACGAGATAAAGGAAACTAGTAGAGAAAGAGAACCAACTCCATGCTGGCAAACTAGTTTGAGATGTGAAAAGCGTGAGGAGTTGTTCGTGGAATGGGGGCTGCCTCACGTAGATGGTTGCTAAGGATACAACTGCACCAAACTTTGAATCTCTTGAACACAGCTCTTACAAGGTGTAAACAATGAAAGTAAACAGTAAAACTTAATATCGTTAAGCTCTGGCTTATCTCAATTAAAGTCTCTCAAGAGGATGTTAATTGTGTCGGGGTAGGAGAGTTTGTGTATAATCATTAAGTAGTCAGACTTATACTGAAAACTCCCCCATCAGGTTACCCCGACCAACATGGGTATGCCCTTTGCCATAAGGGTTGCCTGGTACCATTACCATATCCCTGAAAGGCCTTAGGTGTCCGCACACTCTAGGAGAAATCTCTTATATGCACATCAGTTCCCACGCAAGGTGTTTACCAATACACCTACAGGAGTGAAAAGCTCTGTGCATCGGTGCCCCACAAGTGGCTAACCGTCGACCTGCCTAGGAAAGCTGAATAAATGACTCTCTTCCCAGGTGCTATAACTAATACAAGCACTCGTAGATATCAGCTGTCTTCCAGTTAAGTTCTATCTGTGTTGACTATGAAGTTAGAAGGTCTACAGCGTTCCTGCCCGAGAGCTGTAGTGGCAGCAGGACCCATGGGTACTACCCATGGTCCCTTACCACCAGCACACCACTCACCGCGATAGGTATCATGCTATTAGAGTCCTCAAACATCCTACAAAGAGCCTACAGGAAAGAGGCATGTATAGGCTTGATTGGCATAAAACCTTCCAAGATGTCTCCACCACTCCTTGGGACTACTCTAGGGACCCTTCCGGATAGTCCACGCTAACTCCGTCAGTTTTGGTCCCTTTGACGGTATTTATTTTGGAGAAGGTAAAGTACCCAGACAAAGGTCTTGGTTATCGCGCATCTCAGCCAGCACAACAATGGTCTAGTGTGAGTAGAGATTTTCAAATAACTCAACAACAAATCTTGTAAATGAGAAGAGATTAAAGGAAATAAAATGTAAGACCACTATTTACATATTGATGAAATAAAAAATAAAAAAAGTTATTCCTAGTATCTTGTATACCACTGCATTGCTGCAATAACTGCTTGAACTCTGTCTGGCATTGACCTCTACAACTGCTAACAAAACTCAGAAGGTATTGTATTCCATACCATAAGTAATACCTCAGCTAGCTTCTGCTTGACGTGCTCAGGACCACCAGGTGTAGAAGGAATGTCAGGATACTGAATCTGAAGCCTTTTCTTCAGGTCAACCCAGACATGTTCCATGAGATTAAGGTCTGGTGAACAAGGAGGGTGTTCAGCCAACTCAATTACATTTTGGTCAAACCAATCTTAGACTGTCTGAGCTATATGAACAGTACAGTTGCCTTGCTGGACTATAGGATCTCCAAGGGTGTCACGGACTCGCTCCTGGACTGGAATAAGGCTGGTTTCAAGCAGCTAGAGGTAGACCCACTGGTCTACTGATTTCACTACTAAGGGAACAATGGTTGTCCTATTTCTGCCCCAGAAGCATCCCCAGACCATCAAAGAAACCCCCTTTCCCTTTCCTATCCCTCTCACACAGGCTGGATACTGCTTTTCAGAAGCAGATCTTAATACCCATTTTTGCTTTAGATTCCTGCTCTTTTCCACTGAGCATTCATCACTCCAAGGAACACCTTCAAACACCTCTGTAGTCCAATTCTGGTGCACCTTAGCCCAGGGCAGCCTCTTCTGAGCATGCTCCAGTGAAAGCTGTGCTCTTTTCTTGGCTAGATACTTCTTAATGCCACTCTCCCTGAGAGCCCGGTCCATTGTAGAAAGTGAGACATTAGGAGCCAATATCTGCCGCAATTTGTCCCTACTCTAATCCCTGTGGAGCTTGGCCTCGCGAACAAATGATCTCTTGGCTCTCGCGGAAAGCCACTAGCAGGGTGGTCGACCAGAATGTACGAGATTTTGAATCGAGCCCAGCTGGAGAGACCGGGCAAGGAAATTCCGGATTATTGACCATGGGTGGCCAACAATTTGGCTAACCATTGAAATTTGCTGAAAAACCTGAAAGAAAGCAGGGATCATGCCTTTCTCAACTCCCGTGAGCTCTTTGTGTGATGTCTTGGGTGCCATGTTGAATGTGGTAGGGAGAATTTAATCAGTTACCATTGTGGTTGGGTTGCATCATTCTGGCTTACCTGCCTTTTTCACCAAGACTTTTGCTTAGGTACTTTACCTGACCTTCTCACCTTGGCCCACTTATATATCCTGTGAACAGCCTCTGGTCGGACGGATGGCAGTGATGTATACAGTATTATGGACAGGGCTTCATAATCTCCATTTACCTAGTATGATGGTGTAATGACCCTACCTTTTACAGCGATGGTAACCTATGTCGATGCCCATACATAAGACCAAGAGGTCACATGGTAGACTAGGCGGGTATGCAGACGCACAGCCGAGGGATATCTGATGGTCCGGATATCTCTAAGAAGGGGAGGTACTTAAGGAATAGGTGTACCTACGTAGTGGTAGTAACGTGACAATGTCCACTCTGGCCTAAGGATTAGTCAGAGGGCCGGGTAAGTTTACCCTGTCTAAGGATATCACGTTACCCTACCATGGAGACCAGTTTCGTGTCACCATGAACATACTTACCCTACCTTGTAAGCTCTATTACCCTACCTTCCATCGGAAATGTTCTCAAAGGAATTTCAGGAAATGTTAGGATTGTTTGTTATACAATGACCATCGACGAGCACTTGCTTGCACATTGATCCAAAGGCTACGGGAGGAGCTATAATGCTCCGAACATGCTGTAACTTGGTAGAATTATTTCTAATAGGTGCCTGTGGCCCCAGGGTTCGCCCCGGGCATCATGGGTCAAAAGGGGTAGAGTGGCTGACTTACTAGTTAAATGGAGTTTATGAAGACAGGTCCATAACACTGTATACGTCGCTGCCGTCCATCCGATAGGAAGCTGTTCGCAGGATATACAAGGGGGCCAAGGCGAGAAGGTCAGGTACCTTCTGCAAAAAGAATGGAGTAACATGGACCGGACCTGACGGAGTTAGCGTGAGCCCTCCGGAAGGGTCCCCAGAGTAGTTCAGGGTAGTAGCGGAGACATCAGGGAAGGTTTTATGCCAATCCAGCCTCCAGGTGCCCCTTTACTATAGGCTCCTTGTGGGTTGTTTGAGGACTCTAATAGCATGATACTTATGATGGTGAGTGGTGTGCCAGGGGTAAGAGACCATGTGTAGCGCACACGGGTCTCCCCACCGCCCCTGCTGTCCGTGGCAGTGTTGTAGACCTCCCAAGTTCGCAATCAAGATAGATAGAACTTAACCGGAAGACAGCTGATGTCTACGGGAGCTTGCATAGGTCATGGCACATAGCAAGAAAGTCGTTTAGTTAGCTTTCCTAGCCCTCTTGACAGTTTGCCACTGGCGTGACACCGATGCGCAGAGGTTTTCACTCTGGCAGGTGTATTGGTAAACACCTCGCAGAAACTGAGGTGCATATAGGAGAATTCTCCTAGAGTGCGCAGACACCTTAGGGCCTTCAGGGACGCAGTAATGGTGCCGGGGCAACCCTTACGGAGAAGGGTATACTTGTGTTGGTCGGGGTAACCTGATGGGGGAGTTTTTCGTATAAGTCTGACTAATTAAAGATTATACAAGAACTCTCCTACCCCAGCACAATCAATATCCTCTTGAGAGACTTTAATTGAGATAAGCCTGTGCTTGGCGGTATTAAATTTTACCATTTACTTTTATTTTTTACATTTTGCAAGAGCTGTGTTCAAGAGATTCGAAGTTTGATGAGGTCGCATCCTTACGAATCATCTACTTGAGGGAGCCCCCGTTACCGATGGCAACTTCAACCATTTTGGCCCATGACGCCCAGAGCGAACCCTGTGGCTGCAGGTGCCTGTTAGAAATAATTCTGCCAATTTACAGCTTGTTCGGAGTACCATAGCTCCTCCTACAGTCTTCCGAACAATATGCAAACAAGTGACCATCGATGATTATTACCTAACAAATAATCCTAGCACTTCCCGCAATTGCTACGAGAACATTTCTGCTGGAAGGTAGGGTAACAGTGCCCGAATGGTAGGGTAAGTATGTCTATGGTAACAAGCAACTAGTCTCCATGGTAGGGTAACATGACTCTCCTAGACAGAGTAAACTCACCCAGCCTTCTGACCTATCCTTAGGTTGGGGAGGACATATGGTTCGTGCGGACCAAAACCGTAACCAGGCTGAAAGAGAAATGTTACGTGGCTGTGCTACTATAGAGGTTAAGCCCTAACATTATTCATTCTAAAATAAGGTATTTGAACTCACTTTTTAGGATTTGTATAGAGCTTATTAAGAACAAATAACCTGATTCTGACATGATAAAAAGTTATAACAGAATATATTA
>LN890976.1:357787-423140 GCA_900010015.1 Tuber aestivum
TTAAGGAGAATAATGTAGAGGTTTTTTTAGGTTACCTAGGTAGCTGGATCTGATGGTATAATTGTTTGAAAACTGCTAAAAATCTGGTTACGGTTTTGGTCCGCACGAACCATACTCACATTACTTTGACTCCTTCAGTACACCGATCCCATAAGTCTCTTCTGTTTCTTGGCATAACTGGACCATCAGATATCGCATGAACATGTGCCAGCTTGCCCCCCTAGTCTACTATCCAACCTGATGGTCTTATGTATCAGTATAGACTTATGTTGTCATAGCTACATAACTTCGGATCGTTGCACCACTCTCCTCTTCTACATGGACCGACCTTGTCTGCTAACCTGGTCTCTTATTTCCCTGGTTCGGTTTGTCCTCAACCGGATGGTATCCCGGTTTATGGGGATACGGATGGTGAAAATCTCTCATGGCTTCTAAGCCAGTGCCTTCTAGGGTCTCATATGGCTCCCAAGAGTTTTCCTCTGTGCTATAGACTTTCTATAAAACTAGGTATTGTAAGAAGCGATTAGGAAACTTCGCTTTCATGTTACCATACCATTGACTATCTACGACTGCCTCAATAATGTAGCTGGGCTCATTGTCTACTATCTCGGTGATTGTTACTTCACTAGTCTGCTTACCACTTGGGTCCTCATGATTGGGTTCTGAGAGTCCGAGATTGAATACAGGGTGAATGGCCCAGTAGGCAGGCAATAGGAGTTTGTAAGCGCGGTTTCCAACCTTGGGCTTGACCAGAAAGGGCCCAACCATTCGGTCGTCCAGCTTCTCCATAGGTCGCTTAGCATGGATATGCTTTCCATTTCGCATCACGCGATTAGCCTTCTTTGCCCTTCTGTTAGTCAGGTCTTCCACCATACCATATTCTGGGAATGCCAACCAGTTCTGGTCGTGCCATTTGCTTTGTCACTTGTGAGCTCACTTAAGTGTGTCTCGGACTTCTTGCCAGCCACCTTCCTGATTCTGTACTAATAGCTCGCTACTGGGATAAACACCTTACTGTTCTGAGACTGTCCCTGACTAATTAGTCCATGGGTTAAAACTATAGTTGACTTCAAATAGAGATAACTTAGTGGACTCGGAGGTAGATGTATTATTGGCATACTCCGCCAAGGGTAGTAGCAATGCCCAATCATCCTATTGGTATGAACAATAATTTGTTAAGTATTGTTCCAAGGTCTGGTTCATCCGCTCAGTCTGCCCATCAGTCTCAGGGTTGAAAGCAGTTAATAACAGTTGTTTTAGTTGTGACTATTGCATTAAGCTCACCCAAAACCTGGATGTGAATCCATTATCTCGGTCGGAGATAATAGATTCTGGGAGCCCATGGAGCCGCCAAACTTGCTTCAGGAATATCAGGGCCAGATCCTTTATCGGGACCTCTGTGGCCAATGGTATAAAGTGTGCCATCTTTGAGAATCTATCCACAATTACCCAAATTTTGGTATACCCTTCTGATTCAGGTAGCGCTACTATAAAGTCCATTGAGACATCCACCCACGGCCTCAAAGGTACTCCGACAGGTTCTAACAAGCCAAACTTCTTATGCTTACCGGACTTGTTCCATTGACAGACATCACCTGTATGAACATAGTCCATAATGCTCTTATCCATCTTATGCCAGAAGAAATTAGCCCTGACCCTGCCTACCATCTTGTATGTTCCAAAGGGTCCTGCAATACAGGAGTCATGTTCAGCTTCTATGATCTTATCCATCAGATCCTGTGAGTTAGGAATGTACCACCTATTCTAGTACAGGAGGAGATCCTTTTCTACCGTCAGTTTGCGGTTGAGTTCTTTATTGTTCACCAATAGGGCTGTTAAGTCCTTTATATAGAGAGGATCCTGCCTCGCCGCAATGTGCAATGCATCCAAAAATGCTGATTGCAACTGGTAACCTTGACAGGCTGCCAGTGAGTGTGGCTGTAAGAGGTCCCCCTCTCATCCCACAACCCATTGTCCCGGGCAAAAAGATGGCCTTGATGTCTCTGATTGAGAATTACTCCCCCTTCAGGGCGGTAGTCTCTATGCCTTGATAGTTTATCTGCCTTCGTGTTTAGCCTTCCTTCATGGTAAACTCCTTGGAAATAGAACAGCTGCAGGAATTCTACCCAGTGGTGTTGTCGGCAGTTGAGGTACTTCGTACTATTAAAGTACTCTAAATTCTTATAGTCGATATAAATGGAAATCTCTCCCTCTACTCACCAGAACAGATATTCTCATTCCTTCAACACCACTACTATGGCAGTCAATTCTTTATCATGTACATCATAACTTATCTCAGCTGGGTGGAATTTCCTACTATGAAAGGCCATGGTGTGCCTCTTCTTGGCTTCACAGAACTGAGATAGTATTGCACCCAAGGCAAAGTCACTCACATCTGTCTCCAGTCTAGTCTGGGGACCAGGATTGAAGTCCACTAGTATTGGCTCTGATGTAAAAGCCCTATTAAATTCAATAAAAGCTTTCATACAGGCGGGGGTGTAATTAAATTGGACATCCTTCTTAGTGGGATCTGTCAAAGGTTTCACTATCTTACTAAACCCTGGTATGAACCTTCTATAGAAGTTGGCGAAGCACATAAAACTTTGGACTCCGACGATGCTAGTAGGTGGTTTCTAATCTAGAATGGTATCAACCTTCTTTGTTGTCATAGATATTCCTTTCTTGGATATCCTATAACCCAGGAACTCTATTTCACTCTTGTAGAAGAGTAACTGCTTTATGGTTGCATATCGTCACTGCTTCTGTAACCTTTCCATTGCTCGCCTGACGAGAGAAACATGTTTGTCTATTGTCTCAGAGTAAATCAGGATATCATTCATATAGGTGACAACTCCTTTGCTTAGCATATCTCGGAATATGTCATTTATCATACTCTGGAAGGTAGTGCGAGCATTACATAGCCCAAAGGACATCACTTTAAAATGATGTAATCCGATTTTACTGCAAAAGGCTGTAAGTTCCTCATGCGAGTGAGTATCTCCTTTAGCCTTTTCTGGCATTAGGATTCTCCAATACCCATTTTTCAGATCCATCAAGCTATATACCATAGATTTCAAGAGCCTTGCTCGCAATCTATTCATTAATGGGAGAGGATATCTATTCTTCACTATAATCTTATTCAGTCCTTGGTAATCTATTACCAGTCTTAGAGTACTAACGTACAGTGCCTCCTCAGAAGTGTTTGTGATCTCAGACATGATTAATTGCCGTTGTGCCATGGAACCGGTGGGACTGGTGGGGTTGTCAACAGAGTGCGATTAATCCTCAATGATCAACCCTCAACGATCAACAGTTAATTATCAATGAACTACTCTTTATATTTTAGAGGAACAAAATAATACATAAAACTAGCTAATACTTTGTATAGCCACCCCTTGCTTCCAATACTGCAGCTACTCTATCAGGCATTAATTTCTACAACTTTTCAAAAAACTCCACAGGAATTGTCTCCCAAACCAAAGGTAACACTTGTGCAAGTCTCTTCGTAACAGCTTCTTTTCCTCCTGAGGTATCCCTAACCCTTGGATACTGCTGGTGCAATCACTTTTTAAGTTCAACCCATACATGCTCAACAGGATTTAAATCAGGGAACTATGGGGGATGGTCTACCAATTCAATACAATTCCTCTCAAACCAAGCCATAACACTATAAGCCTGATGAACAGAAGTATTGTCTTGCTGAAAATAAATATCTTCAAGTTGCATACTAAAGGAAATTATCTGATGAATAATAGGAAAAAGATTTCTTCTCAAGAGCCTAACATACCTGGTCTTATTGACAATTCAGGTGATAGGAACCAAGGGACCTTTTCTCTTCTACCAAAAGCACCCCCCCACCATTAGCGAAATTCCGTTATCCTTGTCCTTTAGATGAACACAGTCTGCTAGCCACTGCTTCCCCGGTTCTCTGAAAACCCACTGCTGCCTAGAATCCTTGGATTTCTCCACACTGTACTCATCACTCCAAATAACCCTCTCGAAATCCTCAGCAGTCCAATCCTCATGAGTCTTAGCCTAGTCTAATCTTTTAGCAATATGCACAGGCTTGCGCTTTGGTCTTGCGTTGGCTAGCCATTTCTTAATATTAGCTTCTCTGAGTATTCTATGAACTATAAATTTGTTAGAGAATCATATCCTATCACTCAAATGATTACAAGGAAGTAGGTGTTACCAGTAGAGAGGGGAATACCTGGTGAATAATGATCTCTGAAATCTGATCTGGTCATTTTCCATTTGGATTTAGCTGCCAAGATGATTGTGCGCTGCTGTCGCTCACTGAGAGTGGGTGTGCAAGCGGAGCGAGAGTCATTATCCAGTGATTGGCGCTCACATGTACAAGTAAGGAACCTTTTAATAGTTGCCCATGGCCGGCTGATAATTTGAGCAATAAGAGCAATATTCTGGAGGCAGTAGAAAAATCCAATAATCATGCCTTTTTCAACATTAGTCATTTCTGTTATAGCGGTTGTTGGAGTGCACTTCTTTTTTTGGGATGTATATCCGGTTTGGTTAACCATTGAAAATAATTCAAGACTGGGATATAATTATTAAAATAGAGGAAGTAGTACTATCGTGGTGCAGGGCAGGTATGTTAGGTAAGGCCACGATCCACTATGAGGCGGCATTTGGCGAGGTGGCATTTGGTGAGGTTGCTTAGTAAGGCATATTTCACGAACACTTCTGACGAGAAACTGGACCTACGCAGAAGTCTTAGTGATCGTGGATCTCGGCCATGGCAACAACAGTCATGTGTGAGAAGAGATTTTGAAATAACTTAATAACAAATCTTTGCAATAAGAAGGGATTAAAGGAAATAAAATATAAGACCACTATTGAGACCTTGATGAAATAAAAAATAAAAAAGGTTATTCCTAGTATCTTGTATACGACCCCTTTGTTGCAATAACTGGTTGAACTCTGTCTGGCATTGACCTCCAGAACTGCTCAAAAAGCTCAGAAGGTATTGTATCCTATACCATAGGTAATACCTCAGCAAGCTGCTGCTTGATCTTCTCAGGACCACCAGGTGTTAAAGCAATGTCACGATACTGAATCTGATGTAACGACCCTACGATATAGAACTATGGTAACCTGTGTCTACGCCCATACATAGGACCAAGAGGTCAGATGGTAGACAAGGCGGATATGCAGGCGCATATCCGAGAGATATCTGATGGTCCAGAAATCTCTGAGAACAGAAGGTACTTAAGGAATAGGTGTACCTAAGTAGTGGTAATAACGTGACAATGTCCGCTCTGGCCTATGAATAGGTCAGAAGGCCGTGTGAGTTTACCCTACTTAAGGAAGTCACGTTACCCTACCATGGAGACTGGCTTCGTGTCACCATGGACATACTTACCCTACCTTTGGGACACTATTACCCTACCTTCCGTCAGAAATGTTCTCGGAGGAATTCCGGGAAATCGTAGGATTGTTTGTTAGGCAATGACGATCAATGGGCACTTGATTGCACTTTGATTGGAAGACCTGGGAAGGAGCTATAGTGCTCTGAACAAGCTGTAACTTGGTAGAATTATTCCTAACAGGTACCTGCGGCCTCAGGGTTCGCCCCGGGCGTCATGGGCCAAAATAGGTGGAGTTGCCATTATGCTAGTTAAATGGAATCTATGAAGACATGTCTATAACACTGTATGCGTCGCCGCCGTCCGTCCGACCGGAGGCTGTTTGCAGGATATACAAGGGGGCCAAGGTGAGAAGGCCAAGTACCTTCTCCAAAAAGAACGGAGTAAAACGGACCAAAACTGACGGAGTTAGCGTGAGCTATCCGGAAGGGTCCCCAGAGTAGTCCCGGGTAGTGCCGGAGACATCTGGGAACGTTTTACGCCAATCAAGCCTACACGAGCCCCTTTGCCGTAGGCTCTTTGCGGGTTGTTTGAAGACTCTAATAGCATGATACTTATCACGGTGAGTGGTGTGTCGGGGGTAAGGGGCCATGGGTAGCGCCTATGGGTCCCGCCGCCGACACAGCTCTCTGCGGGAGCGTCGTAGACCCCCTAAGTTCGCAATCAGGAAAGATAGAACTTAGCCGGAAGAGAGCTCATGTCTACGAGGGCTTGCATAGGTCAAAGCATATGGGAAGAGAGTCATTTAGTTAGCTTTCCTCAGGGTCTCGACAGTTAGCCACTGACGAGACGCCGATGCGCAGAGGTTTTCACTCCGGCCGGTGTATTGGTAAACACCTTGCAGCAACTGATGTGCATATAGGAAATTTCTGCTAGAGTGCACTGACACCTATGGCTCTTCGGGGACACGGAAATCGTGCCGAGGCAACCCTCACGGAGAAGGGCATACTCATGTTGGTCAGGGTAACCTGATAGGGGAGTTTTTTGGTTTAAGTCTGACTACTTAAAGATTATACGAGAACTCTCCTACCCTGACACAATCAACATCCTGTTGAGAAGACTTTAATTGAGATAAGCCTGAGCTTAACGATATTAAGTTTTACCGTTTACTTTTATTCTTTACACTTTTGCAAAAGCTGTGTTCGAGAGATTCGAAGTTTGGTGCGGTCGCATCCTTAGAAACCATCTACCTGAGGGAGCCCCCGTTACATCTGAAGCCTTTTCTTCAGCTCAACTCAGACATGTTCTATGGGATTAAGGTCTGGTGAACAAGGAGTGTGTTCAGCCAACTCAATCACATTTTGGTCAAACCAATCGTGCACTGTCTGAGCTGGATGAACAGTACAGTTGTCTTGCTGGAACATAGGATCACCAAGGGTGTCCTGGACTCGCTCCCGGACTAGAATAAGGCAGGTTTCAAGCAGCTGGAGGTAGATCCACTGGTCTACAGATTTTACAACTAAGGAAACAGAGGTTCCCCTGTTTCTACCCCAGAAGCATCCCCAGACCATCAAAGAAACCCTCTTTCCCTTTCCTATCCCTCTTACACAGTCTGGATGCCACTTTTCAGAAGCAGATCTGAATACCCATTTTTCGCTTTGGATTCCTACTCTTTTTCACTAAGCATTTATCACTTTCAGTAACACCTTCAAACTCCTCTGCAGTCTAATTCTGGTACACCTTAGCCCAGGCCAGCCTCTTCTGAGCATGCTTCGGTGAAACCTTTACTCTTTTCTTGGCTAGCTACTTCTTAATACTACTCTCTCTGAGAGCCTGGTCCATTGTAGAAACTGAGACATCAGGAGCCAATAACTGCCTCAATTTCTCTCTACTCCAATCTCTGTAGAGCTTGGCCCCTTGAACTCATAATCTCTTGACTCTCTGGCAAAGCAGGGGTGGTCAACCAGAATGTGTGAGGTTTCCAATTGAACCCTGCTGGAGAGACTGGGCAAGGAAATTCTGAACTGTTGCCCACGGGTGGCCAACAATCTGGCTAACCATTGAAATTTGCTGAAAAACCTCAAAGAAAGCAAGGATCATGCCTTTCTCAACTACAGTAATTCTTTTACATGATGTCTTAGGTTCTATAGTTGATGTGGTAGGGAGAATGTGATTGGCCACTATTGTGGTTGGGTTGCATCACCCTCGCTTACCCACCTTTTTCACCAAGACTTTTGCTTAGGTACTTTATCTGGTGTTGGCACAAAAAGTATAGGAGCTGAGGACGAGGAAGTAGATCTCTCTATCTTTGGAGTTTGTAACATCTCATTTATGAATTCACAGAGCCCCTTCCACTCCTTCTCCAATATCGGACAGATAGGCCCAAATGGAGGTGTACTGCTGGGACTTAACTCAATTCTATAATCATACTTTGTATGTCCCAGTAGTGCATCTATCCTCTCTTGACTAAAGATGTCTCCAAAGTCCGTATACTCTGGCAGAAGTTGGACTGTAACATCTTCACATACATCATCCGAGAACTGTACTGTCCCTAGAAAATAGACATTTTCGGGATCTTTGGCCAATAGTTCTTTATCAGTCACATGAACTAACCGCCTCTGCTTCATTGGCCAATTTGCCTTACAAAAATTAGAGGGCCAGGTCAGTGAACCTAGTTCCCAATCGATTTCTGGATTGTAGTCCCTTAATCATGACATAGGTAGAAAGCCATCGACACGAGCATCGGCTATGTCAGCTACCTCATGACATATACCGTTCACCTGATTGGCTATCTTCAGATCCAAGGACTTAGTCTAATAAAGACCTGATCCGGGTATATAATTTCCACTTGCATTACGTATGGCCGTATGAATACTTCTTTTCATACATGGACCTTGGGTACTCTTAACCCATTGACTACTTAGCACAGGGCCTGTAGCTCCACTATCAAATAGTAATAGTGCTTTGGTACTTACTTGCCTACACCCTATTCGTCAATCCAATGTCACTCATAGGTGAATTGATCAGCTATGTTTGTGTAGACTAGAGTGCCTCGCCTTCTTACTTTGTCTCATGGTACTCATTCTTGTTACCCTCATGCCTTTCGATACAAGAGCAGCCACAACGGGTTGGCAAACATTTTCAAGTATAGTTTCAATCAATAAAGAGATCGGAGTACTGTTTACTCTCATGCCAGCATGATTTTAGGTACTAAACCCTCCTCAGATAAACTGGAAAGATAACTTTTATTTAAGACTAATAACCTAACCAATCTAAAGGTACAAGACAACCATTCCATGTGAGACAAAACAAATACATTTGTTCTCCGGAGATGTCCACTCAATCTGTACCAAACAGGGAATCTTTGTACCCCATCCGCATGTCATATGGTTTCCATTTGCCGGAGCAACCCCACGGAGCAGAATGCTTGTCCAAAGAAAAAACCTACAAGTAATTCCCTCGATAATGTCCAATATGAAATACAATATTACCATAAGAAATAACGAAACCCAGGACTAAAAGGAAAAAATCCAATACCACACACGACCATAAAATCTACCAGACAAGGTAGTCTCCAATACTCCTGTATTAATGACTTTGTCAGAACTGAAGAGCTAGTTAACACGGATGGGTTCTTACCTAAATCCATTCCACTTGAGTAGCCGTCCACTTTCCTTTAAGATCATCATTGATCTAGAAAGGTTAGCCTATGTTATTCCTTCTTAGGATTAAGTTCTGACCTTCTTTGAGGTTCATATCAAGCTCCGTACTGGTAGTAGAAGGTTTGCGGGCTTCTAAGAACTTGGGACCAGATGGTGGTGGACGAGACACTTTATTGTACTTGAATCGCCTATTGCTTTTTGCCGAGGATTCCAGCTTGGGTCATGAGCATTTCACTCCTGCAGTATTCCTCATGGGATAAACGACAGGGGAGGTTACTAACCACTGTTTCCAAGAGTATCCTTGTCTCCCACACTTCGTGCATTGCTTCTTGTTGCATTGTTTATCAGTCAGGGTTTAAAGGATGTCACAATGAGCCATAGCATACTCAGACGTTCCTGCCTGTTTTCCGGTGCCAACATTAGGGGTCTACTGCGTTTTGTTGTCCTTCTAACCTGAACCTTTCTCCTTCTTCTTCAACCTTCCTGTAGGTTTAGAAGTTTCACTTTCTCTTTTCACTCGTGGTTTGGTGGGCTTCTCGTCAATGAGATGTCCAAAATGTTTTTTTTTGTCTTCTAGGTTATGACCAACCTGCCAAAGTAGATCTAGATACTCATTAGGCCTTTGGGGTGGGGTGCCTTCAATGTCCAGGAGGCCCACAGTTTAGAAGTTATTCCGGACCAAACCTTATCCTTAACCTGTTGATGGTCCGTGTAATTCAGCTTGTATATCTGATCAATAGTCTTGTTCAGGTATAGACTACTCTGGTTGCTGGTCATCACCAAGCTATTCTACGTGAGAAGGTTCTTATCCCAACTTATATTGTCACTCCTGTGACACTGCTCCAACTGTTCATGGACGCCTTTCCATATCCTGCGTGGTCCATTCTTGTTGAACGGTATACCTGCTCTTTTCGCAGCTTTGCGGTTGATGTGAGCATATATTCTAAGGGACAAGTTGTGGGCTTCATTTTTGAGAACAGGTATGACCAAGTTGGTCTTATCCATATCCGTCAGACGACAGTTGGCAAAGTACTCAATCTAGACTTCCACCAAGGTCAGAAAACGAGCCACATCCACAATCACTCCCTTGAATGATTGACTGCTACTTAGCTTCTCTGGCTTCCGGCATCTCGAATACGACAAGGAACGAGAATGGTTTTGCAACCGTTCTCATAGTGCATCTGCCTAACAGTCATACAGGTCTTTCTTCTCTTCATTTCAGCCATCCCGATGTGGTCCCAAAAAGCATGTGACATCAGGTAGGGAATTGGCATCATGATCAGGGCTGTCATCAGGGTCGGAACCACCCAGGTCCCCTCCGCCAGCCCCTTAGAATCTACTACCGGGGGGTAGGTTTCCACACCCACTGCCTCCGATGTTGCCACAGCAGGTTTCCCTTGGTCTCTCCTAACCATCAACTTGCTCGCCTTGACCACCATGATTTCTGTCATTCGGAGGAGTCCCTCCTGAGGGGACATGTGGTGGTACTGAGCCTGCTGCCTGGTTATTCCCCGACGGTATTGGGTTTAGTATAGCCTATGACACCGCTAACCATTCCGCCAAAGCGGGATAGGTCTCCGGGTGTATTGAAGGTCCTTCATACACTCTCTTCTTGTAATACCAACAGGTGTGTTTTTCACTTTCCTTTCCCTTATCCTTTACTTGCTCCAACCTGGCCAGCTGACAGAAATGGTTGTGTCCTCCCCTGGAACCGGGACATGGAGGATGACACCATGGTCCTCATTCATTTGGATTTGGCAGCTGCCCGAAACCAGAATCTCTAGCATTACCCCAAGGTTTAACCAGTGCCAGGTGCACTTCAATCGGTGGCTGACTGGTTGGACGGGGCATGGGCGCAATAGGGACAGGTCTGCCATATCAGGCTCCAGGAGGAGGAGGAGGAGCTCGCATCGGTTGAAATCGTTCCAACATGCTCTCAACCCTTTCTGCAAGTTGTGAACCTGGGTTTATTGCTGGCCATTTGGTAGGGACTGGAGTTCGCACTAGTGTCGAGGGTGAGCCGACAGGAGTAGTATGAGAAGGAGGGACTCTGGGCTTTGGTAATGGCAGACATGCTGGCATTACCGTAGTGGAGGGAGAGGGTGACCGCATGGATCAATTAACAGGTTGACAAGGGGCCTGCGGACATGCTCTTCAGCGTGTCCCAACAATGGGACTTGCTGAGTGGCTTTGTGCTACTGAGGTAGACAGCAATTAAGAGGTGGCTAGCACGAGTGAAGATGGTATTTCACAGTCTTTCATGGTTTTCAGACTTTCCAGAATCTGTAGACCCAACGGACTTAGCTCTGGTTAGCATCTCTCATCTCTAGCATATAGTGTCAGTTGCTGAGCAAAATTATCAGGCTTATCTGTCATTAGGAGTAGTGCAGGAGCCGCCTCTATCATCAAGACATCATTGGCTGCATCAATCTGGTATTCCTCAATGCAAGCCGTCTCTAGTGGATCCATCCATATCTTCATAGCAAATTGAGTGTTCTATAATGCTCTGAAAGCCTCCTGCTGTCTGTTTATTGATCCCACCAAACTCTCAACAATTTGTTTCCTCAATTGTTTCAGGGTCTGCTTGTTCCAGTGAGGCGGTTCCTTTTCGGCGTTGGTGACATTACGAATTACCTCGCGGAGGATATATGGTTCCACATACTCATAGGTGAATTCCACGACCAAGATAGAAGGGGCTTTCTGTGGTTCATCAGGAATTTCCTCGTCTTCTTCCACCGAGGGGTCTAAGCCATCAGAAATGCTTGGAGTGAAAGCGAGGTCATTCGTAATGGAAAGTACCCTAAGGGTCAGGTCCGCATGGACCAAACTTCCACAGTCTGAAGGGACTTCAAATGGTCCAGTATTAAGTAGCCCTTTCGCGCTTCCTCCAACAATGCCTCAGGTGTCAGCTATGACTGAGGCCCTGAACAGGGCAGCCTCTAAAGGGTTGTTATCAAGCCCAAAGGTGCTATCAGAACTCGGTGCTTCTTCTTCAATCGTCACTGCTAAAGCAGCCATAATGAGTTAACGTTGGTTCAATCAAATAAAATCAGGAGGAGAGTTAAGCAAGAAGCTCGCTTAACAATATACTGTAACAGGGGCTCCCTCAGGTAGGTGGTTTCTAAGGATTCGACCGTACCAAACTTTCAATCTCTCGAACACACCTCTTGCAAAGTGTAAACAATACAAGTAAACAGTAAAACTTAATATCGTTAAGCTTGGGCTTATCACAATTAAAGTCTCTCAAGAGGATGTTGATTGTGTTGGGGTAGGAGAGTTCTCGTATAATCTTTAAGTAGTCAGACTTATACCAAAAACTCCTCCATCAGGTTATGTCAACTAACATGAGTATGCCCTTCTCTGTAAGGGTTGCCCGGCACTATTACCCTATTCCCAAAAGGCCTGAGGTGTCAGCACACTCCAGTACGGATCTCCTATATGCATATCAGGCCCATGCAAGGTATTTATCAATATACCTGGCGTAGTAAAAACTTCTGCGCATCCGTGCCTCACCAGTAGCTAACTGTTGAGCTACCTAGGAAAGCTAACTAATTGGCTCTCGTCCCATGTGCTATGACCTAGGCAAGCACTCGTAGACATCAGCTGTCTTCCGGTTAAGTTCTATCTATCTTGACTGTGAACTTAGAAGATCCACGATACACCCGTGGAAAGCTGGGCTGGCAGCGGGACCTGTGAGCACTATCCATGGTACCTTACTCCCAGCGCACCACTTACCATGATAAGTATCATGCTATTAGAGTCCTCAAACAACCCACAAAGAGCCTACAGTAAAGGGGTACATGTAGGCTGGATTGGCGTAAAACCTTCCCAGATGTCTCCTGTAATACCTGTGACTACTCTGGGGACCCATCTGGATAGCTCACGCTAACTCTGTCAGTTTTGCTCTGTTTTACTCCATTCCTTTTGAAGAAGGTACCTGACCTTCTTACTTTGGCCCCCTTGTATATCAGGCAAACAGCTTCCAGTCAGATGGACGGCAGCGACGTATACAGTATTATGGACATGTCTTCATAAACTCCATTTAACTAGTATGATGGCAACTTCAACCCTTTTGGCCCATGATGCCCGGGGTGAACCCTGGTGCCGCATGTACCTGTTAGGAATAATCCTGCCAAGTTACAGCCTATTTGGAGCACTATAGCTCCTCCCATAGCCTTCTGATCGATATGCAAACCAGTGCCTGTTGATTGTTATTGCATAACAAACAATCCTAACACTTCTTGGAACTCCTCTGAGAACATTTCGGACAGACGGTAGGCAATAGTGTCCCAAAGGTCGGGTTACTATGTCTATAGTGACGAGCCACTAGTCTCCATGGTAGGGTAACGTGACTCTCCTGTACCAGATAAACTCACCCAGCCTTCTGACTTATCCCTAGGTTGGAGGGGACATAGTCATATTACTTCCACTACTTCGGTACACCTATCCCATCAGTGCCTTCTGTTCTTTGGAATACCTGGACCATCAGATCTCCCTTGGACATGCGCCAGCATGCCTGCCTCGTCTACCATCCAACCTCATGGCCTTATATATTGGTGTAGACTTAGGTTGCCATAGCTCTATAACTTAGGATCGTTACAGCTTAACTTGTATCCCAAGAAGTTCATATGGTCGAGTACCCTAAGGGACAAGAAGAGGGGAGAGTAAGAGAGGATCTCGAAAGAATTGCAGTAGATGAACAACAAGTTTATTAACAAGAAATAGGGGGTGAAGAAGTATTAGAGATGGAGGAAGAAGTTGCGCATGAGGTAGAGGAACCAGAGCAGGATAGTGGCATTAGTGATGGTTTAGAAGAGGTAGTTAAAAGCTGGCCAGTGTTATCTGAGTACCAGTCAATCCAATTTAAGTACAGGATTCTTACAAAAGGTATGACTATTTACACATTATATATTCTTAAGTATATATAATTTAGTAATATTCTAGGCATTCATGATATGTACAAGCTTTTAAACTCTAAAAGGAGCAAACTGGAGGGTCAAGATCTTATATACCATCTCCAAGTTTGAGAGTTTCTCTGTTTCCAATGATATGGTTTACAAAAGACCTTGTAGAAGAGAACTCGCAAAGAGGCTGCCTTGTTGATTGTAGCAACAAGAGGTCAGGGAGATGGTGTAAGAAATCGGATTATCCAAATTGAGAGAAGTTGGATTGAGACCCGTACAATACTAATAACATTCCAGGGAAAGGCTCCAATGCAAAACCACCTACTTGATACTGAGGGAACGAAGCTTACTCTACCTGAATATCTTACAAGTGCAGGACAGAAAATTGCTGGGTAGCAGATTGCATGGGTGATTTCAACATATTGCCAGACTGGTATTTTGCCATTTGAAGATGGGCCTGAGTTAAATAACAAGCAATAACCATATACCTCAGAAACCGAGGCACAGTTAGCATAACTAGCCAATTAGAGGACCTATATAAAGAACACATTAAGCTGTCGGAAAGCAGTAAAATGGCTTCATAATATGGGCCATAAATTTCAAGATATTCAGAAAGCCGTTTACAAGGACCGACATGAGAGAGTAGATGTGATCCAGTACAGGCAAGAGTACTTTCTACTGACCCTAAAAGTCTTAGAGAACCATATGGTCCATTGGAATGGTTTGGCTACGCCTGCAGGTGATGAACTTCATATGATATACCTAACTGATTTGCAAGAGGGTGAAAAGCCTATTGTTCTCATTGTATATGATGAATCAACCTTCAATGCCAATGATGGTTGATCCAAGATCTTGATCTATGATGATAAGGTACCACTCAAAAAGAAGTCATGTGGAAAGGGAATAATATTGTCTGATTTCCTGACATTTGGAGGACGCTTGCATGTTCAACAACCATTACTCCTATCTGAATATGGAAGATCTGATACAGGTCCTAAGCATTTAGACACTTATCATGCGACTTGTGCTATTGAATTTGGAGGAGACATTTGGTAGGATGGAGATCAACTAGTTGATTAAGGATTGAGTCTGGCTATTCCTATTTTCGAGAAAGCCTTTCCATGCTGTCAAGCCTTATTTCTCTTTCACAATACTACCAGCCATACTGCCTACTCAAAAGATACACTACAAGCATCTACGATGAATTTGAAACCAGGAGGGGGAACAACTAGCTCTTAGACCTACTATGAACTCTTTCACTGGAGAAACTCAGTTAATGGTCATGCCTAATGGTACTCCTGAGGGTCTCAGAGTAGAACTTCAAGAGAGAGGATTGTGGAGGCCAGGATTACAGGTACAATGTCACAAGCTGGATAGAAAAATTAACAAACAGTGTCTTAATAGTGGAACCCGTTGTGCCAGGGCATTAATGGCTAAAGAATCAGATTTTAAAGTGCAAAAAAGTCGATTGGAGGAAGAAGTAAATTTGACTGGTCATCTTATTCACTTCTTCCCCAAATATCAATATGAACTCCATTTTATTGAGTACTACTAGAGAGCAGCCAAACAATATGTATGAAAACATTGTGGTTATACAATTCAAGCATTACGAAAATGATACCTGAATGCCTCAACCCTGTTACACCAGTACTCATCTGGAAGTTTTGGGTACGTACAGAGCGAATGATGAGAGCATAGAGAGAAGAAAATGTATATGGTACAGCAGAGTTTAAAGACAAGGTTACAAAGACTTATAAAAGTCGTCACAGAGTATCAAACTCACAATCTGTGATGGTAAATTAGTATATTTTCTGTATTCTGTATGTAATATTAATCATTTACACTAAATCATGATCCATCACTCTATGGCTTGGCAGATATGTTTCATAGCCAGTGTTGCATCTACCTGTACCACATGGTTAACAGTCTTCTGTTCACGCACCATACCCTGTCATGAAGGGTTATGTGTCTTGCTTTTTTATGGATTAGACGTACTGGTCCTTCCTTTATTACTTCCAGCCAATTTCATTCTCTCCTCATACTCCTCATGTTAAGGTCTGATGTGCTGGACATGAGCTCTGCAGGCTCTGTCAGTTCTGTATTTCTAGTATGATCACCTTAGCAATAACCCTCTTGGTATTTTGTCTTCTACTGCCTTCCTCTACACTACTCCCATGAGTTGAGCATGGATATTGTACACCTTGACTTTTATGAGAAAATTCTCTGTTACCTCAATATTTCTCATACTTTCCTTTTTGTGATAGCCTTTTAGTTCCTGTTTGTAGGACAGTACGTGTCTTGGACTTCAGAGCAAAACTATACCCAACTATTGAATTCAAGATGAGGCAGGTATCCTTTCAACCCTTGCATACTTTTTGGATAATAATCAGTATAGGACCTCTAACCTCAAATCCTTTTATACATGAGAGCATAGATAACGTTTTGCATTTTGTCAGCCTACTGTTACTCATTTTGAGTGAAATAATCCTGGTACTCGATTAGCCAGGTAGTCACATCTTAGTATACTGGATTCTAGGCAGAGGGAGGTGGCTCTACAGGTTTCTTCCCCATGTTAGTATAGTATACTCTTTGTACTTACTCTACTAAGTAATTGCTACCTATTTCAACAGTACTGTCAGTTGGAGTATAATGTAGTCTTCGGGGAAGTAGTTGCTGTAAGGGTTGGTCCACTCCATTAGAGGAAGGGCTAGTATTAGAGCGTAATGGAGGCTCCCTCAGGTAGATGGTTCATAAGGATGCCACCATATCAAACTTCGAATCTCTCAAACACAGCTCTTGAAAAGTGTAAAGAATAAAAGTAAAGCAGTAAAACTTAATATAGTTAAGCTCTGGCTTGTTTCAATTAATGTCTCTCAAGAGGATATTGATTGTGTTGGGGTAGGAGAGTTCTCATATGATCTTTAAGTAGTCAGGATTATACCAAAAGCTTCGCTAGCAGTTTACCCCCCCGACCAATACAAGTATGCCCTTCTCCATAAGGGTTGCCCGGTACCATTACCGTGTCCCTGAAGGGCCTAAGGTGTTAGTGCACTCTAGCAGAAATCTCCTGTATGCACATCAGTTCCTGCAAGGTGTTTACAAATACAGCTGCTGGAGTGAAAACCTCTGCACATCTGTGTCTCGCCAGAGGCTAACTGTTGAGACACCTAGGAAGGCTAAGTAAATGACTCTCTTTCCATGTACTATAACTTATACAAGCACCCATAGACATCAGGTGTTTTCCGGTTAAGTTCAATCTATCTTGATTACGAACTTAGAAGGTCTACAACACTGCCGGGGAGAGCTGTGGCGGTGGCGGGACCCATGGGCACTGCCCATAGTCCCTTATGCTCGGCACACCAGTCACCATAATAAGTATTATACACATAGAGCCCTTGAACAATGTACCAAGAGCCTATGGCAAAGGGGCATGTATAGACACGGTTGGCGTAAAATGTTCTCAGATGTCTCCAGTACTACCTGGCACTACTCTCAGGACCCTACCGGATAGCTCATGCTAACTGTGTTAGCTTTTGGTCCATTTTACTCCATTATGTTTGGAGAAGGTACCTGACCTTCTTACCGTGGCTCCCTTATATATCTTCTGAACAGCTTCTGGTCAGATAGACGGCAGCGATGTATATAGTGTTTTGGACATGTCTTCATTGACTCCATTTTACTAGTTAGATGGCAAGTCCACTCATATTGGTCCAAGATGCCTGTAGTGCACCCTGGGGCTGCAGGTACCTTTTAGGAATAATTCCGCCAAGTTAGAGTATGTTCGGAGAACTAGAGCACCTCTCATAGACTTCCAATCAGGATGCAAACAAGTGGCTATTGATCGTCATTGTATAACAAATAATCCAAACATTTCCCAGAATTTCCCCGGCAACATTTCCAATGGAAGCTAGGGTAATAGTGTCCCACAGGTAGGGTACATATGTCCATGGTAAGATGAAGCTGGTCTCCATAGTAGAGTAATTTTAAGAATCCTACCGGTAGCAGGGGTGTGACAAGTAACGATTCTTACTTAGACAAGGAGATAGTTCTTAGGCCTTTGCCTACGTAATGTAGATAGCTAAGTTCTTTGACTTCTATCTCATCATGCCTATTCCTTAATCTCTTTAAGTTCTCAATAAGAACTTATTGTTTCTCATGGTGGGAGAAAAGACAATTCTTGGGTTTCTTACAATAAATCTTAAACAGCGTAAATGTAGGTTTTATTGGTAAAACTTAAAGGTAGGAAATAAATGAGAAGAACATGTGAAGAGCTAATACTTGGTATCCTAGTGACCATTTATGTCGTAGCTCTTCAGCTGGCGTGACTTATACCTTGTGTCCAGTGGACCTAGTGACTCATAACTATGAGTCATGTGAAATCCATCAAGCAACTACTATAAGTGACTGCGCAACATACCTAAAACCAATTATAACATAACAACCCAGTGAGGCATGCAACTCGCGTCACCTGAGTGAAAACCATGACACCTAATATGAGTCATTTGTGAAAATCATAATATCATGTGACTCATAATGAACAGGTAAACATAATAACCTATGGTGTACTAGTGTCCGTTATATGAAATCCTAATCTACCTATAGCACAGGATTCCGAGCTTTGTGAAATCCGTCTTGCCTAGTCACAGTTTGTAATATTAGCTCTCCTCTCGCTCAGCCCAAGTCCTATCACACTTACATTTGTCTTTTCTCTAATCCCTATGCCCGGCCCACTGGGAGTCCCCACTTGGCGTTCTTGTTCAGCCAAGCACTGACTTTCCTCACTCGAGTCAGGGTCCTTTCCGCCTCCTTCTCTTCTCTCCTCCAGTCGTTCTGGAGTGCCTCCCTTATCCTGTTCTCCTCCCTTAGCTCACTCTGAAGCAGTTCTATGTTTTCTGCTTGCCATTCTATCACCTTTTTCGTTTTCCCCGCCTCCACCAACAATTTCGTTATTATTGTTTCTGGTTTCTCCGTCTTCATCTCTTCTTCCCCGGAGACCTGCCTCATCCTCCTACCTTTCACCCATTTTTGTTTTTTTCGCCCTCCTCCTCCTTTACTCCATCCTTAGAGTTAGTTGCATGTATTGTACCAGTGCTGCTGGCTCTGGGGTCAGGGATCTCGCAGGTGATCCCAACGATGATGTTTTGGGTGGCCATCGCTTCGATTTCCAAGGCCAGTATCCCGAGCCCACTTTCTCCATTTTATGTACTTGGCACTCGTTGTGGTAACAACCTGTCCATGCCCAATTCATGTGTTTCCTTTCTGGGGTCGTTTTTTTCCTCAGATTGAGGTCCGCTAAATTGGTCCAGTCTTTGTTATTCTATTCTTCTGTGACCGGGGTTGGGGTACCATACTCTGAGCTGGTTGGAGTGATGTGTTTGAATGCATCACGTTCCGGAACATTCTGTAGGGCTGAGGGTATCAGCAATTGCATGTAACATCAAAGGTAGGAGTCTATTTTGAGTAGTGGTGGAGCTGAGTGCTCCGATTCTGATCCATCTTCGACGCTTGGTGGTCGGCTTGCTCAGTTATCATCAATGGAATTGTTGGACTGCATTTCATGCCTTGTCGAAATTATTGGCCAGATACCAGCTTTTATTGTGTTCTGGTAAATATCCTGTCCACTTCGCTCGGTATTACAAGTGACCATTGTATTCTCCAGACTCGATTATCTGCCTAGTTCCTATTCCGATTCACCGTCTATTTTGCTAGATGGTGGAGAAAGTTTTTCTTGTAAAGGTACAGGATTATTCTAATAGTGTTTGAGGAGGCTGATATGGAAGGTATTGTGTATCTTCATCGAGGGTGGAAGGTCGAGTTTATAAGCCCTACTTCCTATTCTTGCCAAGATCCTGACTGGTGCAATTTTCTTATAATCGAATATTTTTATTAGTTGTGTGGTTCTGATGTTGCGTGATAGTAACCAAACCATCTCTCCTGATTTTAGGTTTAGATTGGGTTTCCCATAGCAATCTACTCTTCTTTTTGTCATAGTTTTACTATGACCATTTCTGTTGGTAATAAGTCATGTAGTTGACTCATATATTGCTTTTCCATTTTCTTTCCTTTAAGCATATGACTGATAGTCTAGTATTCTGGATGTAGGCCATAGTTAGCATACAAGGGGGTTGTCTTAATTGTTTTTTGTTTTCTATTCTTGTATGCGAATTCTGCCATCGGTAGCCATTCGTACTAGTCATTTTGTTGGAAGTTGATGTATGCACATAGGAATTGTTCTAGTATGCTATTTATCCGTTCTGTTTGTCCATCCATTTGAGGGTAGAAGATGGTACTCAGATGTGGTTCAATTTCAAATTTTTTGGTGATTTCCTTTCACACTTCCGATGTGAATAGTAATCCTCTATCATTGATAATATCCCTGGGTAATTCATGCAGGCGGTAAATTTCTTTTAAAAATAGGAGAGTGAACTCTCGTGCCTCATATCCATTCTGCAGGATACAAAGTGACCAATTTTGGTTAGGCGATCCACTACCACTAGTATGGCATTGTGATCATTTGACTTTAGTAAATCCGTAATGAAGTCCAATGAGATAGACTTCCCTAGTTTTTGTAGTGCTTCATTGGATTTGAGTAATCCATAAGGTGCTTGTCCGACCCCCTTAGTCTATTAGCACATGTTGCAATTCCTGATATATTGTTTGATATCTTCCCTTATCTGTGACCAATAGTATCATCGGTTAACGAACTTGATAGTTTTAGCTGTCCTCCCATGTCCTGCATATGGTGGGTCATGATAGTGTCATATGATGTTGGTACGTAATACCTCTTTATCCAGTATCCAGATTTTTCCATTGTACTATAGGTATCCATCTTTCCATTGACATCGACATAAGGCTATACCTTTAGTTTCCTTCATTCTGTCTGCTAGTTTTTCTCTTATCCTTGTAATTTCCTCCTTTTCGGAACTCTCTTTTTGAATATCTTTTTCCAATATCATTTGCGTATTTATTTCATTGAAAGATTCTATCCGCTATCTTCGACCTCTGATTGGGAATACTTTTCTTGTGGTAAGAGTATTTGTTGTTTTTATTTTGGCCTTTCATCGTCCAGGTCTTTTGCTTTGTCGTTCAACCTTCTGGTCCAGGCATCTCGTTTGCCTTCTTCTTTTCTAGGTCTGTATTCGATCTTGAAGTTATATGTGCTGAGCTTTTCCATCCATCGTATTTGTCATCTATTTAGTTCTTTTGTAGTCATGAATGGTACTAGGTTCTTGTGGTCTGTGAATATCTTGACCAGTGGTTGATTGTTTTGTGCGTATCTCCTTGATTCCTTCAAGGCTTGACCAATGGCTAATAGTTCTTTGTCGTATACATTGTAGTTGCATTCCGCTAGGGTTATTATTTCAGATCTAAAGGCTACCAGTCCCCATTTTCCATCTGCATACTTTTGTGATAGTATGCCCGAACATACATATTTTGACACATCAGTTTCAATCATCGTTTCTTTCTTTGGGTCGAGATGTACCAGGATTGGTCCCTATGTAATCTTGGTTCCAAGCTCGTTGAACGCTTTCTTTTCTTTGGATTCCCAATTCTATTTGACGTCCTTTTTGGTTAGGTTGGATAGTGGTTTAGCTGTTCACCTGAAACCTTCTATAAACCTCTGATAGACATTACAGAAGCCCATAAAGCATTGGACATCTGTTTTGTTCTTCGGCTATTCCTATTTCTAGATTGCTTTGGTCTTAACCGGATCCATTTGAACTTCTTGTCCATTGATAATGAATCCTAGGTATTCAGTCTCTTTCTTATGGAACTCATATTTGCCAGGTTTGTATCCTTTTCCTGATTCTTTAATCCTTGCCATGATGTTGCTAACATCCTTTCGGTATTGTTCCATATCTTTGGAATAGATAAGTACATTATCCAAATAGATGATGCGGCATGTATCGAGATATTTGTGGAGTAGTCTGTTGATCCACCATTCGTAAAAGGCAGGTGCATTGGTTAGTCCTAAAGGCATAACCAAGTACTGGTATGTTCCATATTTGATAGCGAATATTGTCTTCCATTCCTCTCCTTTCTTCATCCTGACATTGTAATAGGCATCTCTTATATCAAATTTGGTGAAGTATTTGGCTGATGCTAGTCGGTCCAAGGCTTCTCCTATTGGAGGCAGAGGGTATCTGTCCATTTTGGTGACTCCGTTGAGTGCTTGGTAATCAATGCACCGCCTGAGTTTTCAGTCCTTTTTCTTGATAAATCAGATTGGAGATCCTCCATCAGCATAGGATTGTTTGATCCACCCTCTTTCCCAGTTTTGTTAGATGTATTTTCTTAGTTTCTCAAGCTCCATTTCTCCTAAGGGGTATATTCTTTTCTGTGGTAACTCCCTGCCTTCTTCCAGGTGGATTTCCAAATGGACATCACGCTAATGAGGTGGTAGGGTGGTGGATTCTTTTTCTTGGAATAGGTCCAGATGCTGATAATATTCTTTTGGTATGACTTCATCCAATCTTTCTTACTTTACTTAAGGTCGACTTCTGATAGCTAGTTCAGTACTGATGTTGATCTTGGGTAGTTGGGTTTCTTCGTCCTAGTAGTCTCACTTGATGATTCCTGCTGTTTCTCCTTTGCAGTAGAATTTTCCAGACGCTGGAACAGAAATTCAATTTATTTCGATCCTTGGTTGGTTTTCTCTGACTGTTTTGTCTTGGTCTGTACTGCCAAACCCTTTGGTTCCTCTAGTGGTCTTAGTTAGGTTCTCCACTTCTTGGAGTTCATCTTTGTTGAGCTTTTTAATGATCAATTGTATGATCTTATCTACTTCCTCTACCTTATATTCTTTGTTGCCCTGGTTAACCAATACTACTTCCAGTTCACCTGTATAGCCAGCATCTATCACATGTGCATTGGTAGTAAGCTGGTGTCTGACTACAAGACTGCCCCATGGTGCTATATGCCAATAGGTACCCTAAGGTAGCTCTATAGCTATTCTGGTGGGAACTAATACCTGTCCTTGGGCTAGGATCTTAACTTTTTCTTTGGTATACAGGTCATGCTGTGGTGCCTTTTTGGATCCTTTCGTAGATATCTTAGCCTTAAAGCTTAATATTTGAACTTGGATCCTTTGATCCTTTCTTGGTTGTATTTGGTTGAACTTCACATCCAAGTTCTTCTCAAATACTTCATCTTGGGGGGTCGCATATATCTCTGGCGAACTGTTGAGACACCATGTCATACATCACTCACTGGTGCAAGTAACCTTCCCTTCTCCGCAATCCAATGTAGGAATGTATTGTCTCAACTATGGCATTGGTAGGAGAATCTCATGGTGTGGTAGATTTACTACATGGAAAGTAGCCACTTCCCTATAGTTTCCAATTTCCATAGGTACTTGCATGGTATAGGTAATAGGTCCCATGGTACTGGGTTTCCATCTGCGAGATAAATCTGCCTTTCTTGTTTTGCTTTTTTGATTTTGAGTTTGTACTACTTGCAGACGGCTTTGTCTATGAAGTCTTCCATTACCCCTGAGTCAAGCATTGCGTGTATTGTTTTACCTTGTTTCTTGTTGTCATATATTTTTGTTTGGATCATGATATAATCATCATCATGGTCCTTCATATTCGTGCTGAAAAGAGTGTAGTAGTTGGCCAAGGAGATGGGTTTGTCCTTTGGTAGGTCCAGCAGACCGTCTAATGCTAGGGACCTTCGTCTTTTGCTACTATTTCATACTTATCTTTGATGGCGATTTCTCTTAGGTTGCTGCGCAGTTGGAATCTAAAACTCAGCCTAGTGTTTTGCTGGCTTCTTCCTTGATTTGTGGCTGGGTTGGCAGACCATCTGCAATCTTTAATCATGTGTCCTCCAATTCCACATCTTAGATATAGATTGTTGTTTCGTCGCTGAAGGTACTTGTCTTTTACGAGGTTCAGTAATGGTCTCCTCCTAGTTACGTCCAGGTCCATTGCGTTGCCTCCTTAAGTGGTCGTTCGATAGGTTCTATCCGGGTTCCTGAGTGTACCTTGATTCCTCATTCTTGAGCTGTTAGACTAAGGCAAAGGTGGATGATTTCTCTGAATCCAGTCGAGTTGCCTAAATTGAATTTCTTTTCAAATGGTCCAATTGGCCATGGCTTCTGTAGTTGCAAATCTTTCCTTGCTGTATCTTCTGGTGTCTGGGTATACCTTTCTCAAACCTTGTATGAACCACCTCATTGCTGTCACTTTGTCGCATTCGCTGTCATATTCATGGAATCTGAATTCGGATCAGTAGTTGGTAACGATCTTTCCCCCTTGTTTGATTTCTTCCAATTTGTTCTGTGCTGATTGGCTTAGTCCCATGTCCGTGAACTGAGCTTCAAATATAGCTTTGAAGCTATCCCAGTCAGTCCATGGTACTGGTGTCTGACTGACTACTATAGAAATGACCCAATATAGGGCCGATCCTTTAAGTAATGTTAAAGTACAGCGTATCTTATCTCCATCATTGCCTTGAGCCCATCCAGGTGCATCGAAGTAGATAAGGAGTTGGACCATGAACCCTCATATTCTGCTTCTTTCACCATCATATCTTGGTGGGATTTTGACTTTCGCCTTCTGCTGTCCTCCTTTAAACTCTTCCCATATTATTTGTTGCAATTCTTCATGGATGAACATTGCTGGTCCCGTAGGTAGCGGACCTGGTGGTGGCACTGGTTCAAATATTTATTCAGGTTTTAGAGTTTCTAGTATTTCTACCTTGTCCAGGAAGTTGACTCGTTCGGGTCTGACCGGACTTGTGGTCCATGCCGAGTGTCGACTTACTTCGCTTAATGCTTGTTCTAGCTCTTTCACTCCTAAGCCATCATCTTGGTGGTCAAAGTCTCCTTTGTGATCTAGGTTCAACAAAGCAGTGGTGTAATCGTTGAGTGTCATGTTGTACACCCGTTCCAATGTTAAGAATCCTACTGGTAGCAGGGGTGCAACAGGTAATGATTCTTACTTATACAAGGAGATAGTTCTTAGGCCTTTGCCTATGCAACGTAGATAGCTAAGTCCTTTAACTTCTATCTTATTGCACCTATTCCTTAAGCTCCTTAGGTTCTCAATAAGGACTTATTCTTTCTCATCATATGAGGAAAGACAATTCTTGGGTTACTTACTATAAATCTTAAAGAGCGTAAAGGTAAGTTTTATTGGTAAAACTTAAGGGTAGGAAATGAACAAGAAAAAGGTGTGAAGTACTAATACTCGGAGTCCTAGTGACCTATGATATAGTAGCTCTTCACCTGGTGTGACTCATGTCTCGCATCACATGAACCCTGTGACTCATAATGATGAGGCATGCGAAATCCATCAGGCGACTGGTATGAGTTGCTTCTCACAAACTGTGATTAAGCAAGGTAGATTTCACATAGCTCGGACTTCCGAGTTATAGGTATGTTGGGATTTCACATGATACGCATTAGTATGCCATAGGTTATTACGTTTACCTGTTCGTGACTCACAGTTGTGAGCCACACGATGTTATAATTATCATATATGACTCATACTTATGAGTCATGGGTTTCACTCAGGTGATGCGAGTAGTGCACCTGACTTGGTTATTATGTTTTGATTGGTTTTAGGCATGTTTCGCAGCGACTCATAGGAGTCATCTGATGGATTTCGCAGGACTTATGGTTATGAGTCGCAGGGTTCGTGTGATGCAAGGTATGAGTCATACCAGGTGAAGAGCTACGATATAAAGGGTCACTAGGACCCTAAGTAAGAGCTCTTCACACGTTCTTCTTGTTTATTTCCTACCTTTAAGTTATTATCAATAAAACCTACCTTTACGCTCTTTAAGATTTATCTTAAGAAATCCAAGAATTGTCTTTCCTCCCACGAGGAAAGAATTAAGTCCTAAGCGAGGACTGAGGAGAAGAATAAGAGTATAGGCGCGAACAAGATAGTAGTCATAGGACTGGACTATCAGGATCGCGTAGGCATAGGTCTGAGAGCTGTCATCTCACATTAAGAGAAGTATCGTTACCTGTCACTCGGTCCTACTCAGTAGGATCCTTAATATTAGAACGTGTCTATAATGCGACACTTAACGATTACACCACGGATCCTTTTACCAGAGATCACGAGGGAGACATAGAGGTCCAAGACAACAGTCTAGAATTGGGGGGATCGGAAGAAGTCCTTAGCGAAGCAAGCCGACACTCAGTAAGATCAACAAGTCCTGTCACTCTAGAACCAATCACTCCACCTATACCAGAAGAAACTCCAGATACACCAAGACCTGAAAGAATGTCTGGACCAGCACCACCACCAGGTCCGCCACCAGGACCACCACCAGCAGGACCAGCCATGTTTACCCGAGAAGAAGTGCAACAGATGATATGAGAGGAATTCCGAAACAAGGATCAGAAACCAAAAGTCAAAACACCACCAAGATAGGATGGTGAAAGAAATAAACTACGAGGGTTTGTGGTCCAGCTCCTCACATACTTCAATGCAGTAGGATGGAACCAAGGATACGACGACGACAAGATACGAGATACCTTGATGCTACTCAAAGAAGCAGCCCTACACTGGGTCACTCCTATAGTGCTCCGTCAAACACCAGTACCATGGACAACCTGGGACAGCTACAAAACCATATTTGAAGCTCAGTTCATGAATATAGAACTGAGCCAATCAGCACAGAACAAAATAGAAGACATCAGATAAGGAACGAAGAATGTCACCGATTACTGGTACGAATTCACACTTCTCCAATATGATGCCAAATGCGACGAAGCAACAGCAATGAGGTAGTTCATGAAAGGTCTGAAGAGGACATATCAAGAAGCCTGGAGATACAGCGAGGAAAGATTTACGACTACAGAAGCTATGGCCAGCTGGGCCATTCGAAAACAAATGCTATTTGCACAACTAGATTGGATACAGAAGAATCAGCCAGCCTCAACCCTGCCTAACCAAGCGAATACCAGAAACCAAAACACCTCCAAGAACCAGAATAGGACCTATAGGACCACGATGCAAGGAGGCGATACAATGGACCTGGACGCAACAAGGAGAAGACCGTCGCTGAACCTCAGAACAGACGAATACCTTAGGAGACGAAACAAGAATTTGTACCTAAGATGCGGAATAGCAGGGTACATGATTAAGGATTGCAGACAGCTTGCCAACCCAAATCAAGGAAGAAGCCAACAGAACACCAGGCCAAGCACTAGATTCCAGCCCCTCAGCAATATAAGGGAAATCGATATTGAAGACGAATAGGAAATGGTAGCAAAAGACGAAGGTCCCCAGCAAGAGTTGGTCTGCTGGACCCTCCAAAAGACAAACCCATCTCGACGACCAACTACTATACTCTTTTAAGTCAGAAAAGAAACAAGAACGACAATGATCATATCATGATCGAAACCACAATATATGACGACAAAAAACAAGCAACAAGGATACATGCGATGCTTGACTCGGGAGCAACTGAAGACTTCATAGATGAAGAAGTCTGCAAGGAATATCAGTTAAAAACCAAGAAAACGAAGAAGAAAAGGCAGATTTACCTCGCAGTCGGAAAACCCAGCGATAGGGGGCTGATTACCCATATAGCACAAGTACCTATGAACATTGGGAATCATAGAGAAGTGGCGACCTTCCAAGTGGCGAATCTGGAATACTATGAGATAATCCTACGAATACCATGATTACAATAACACAACTCCACCATCAGTTAGGAAGAAGGAAAGGTTGCGTTTACCAGCGAATGATGTATGACATAGTGTCTTAACAGCTCGCCGGTAATATATGCAACACCAGAAGAAGAAGCAATCCCAGAGAACTTAGACGCGAAGTTCAATCAAGTTCAACCAAGAAAGAATCCAAGGATCAAAGTCAAAATGTTAAGCCAAGAAGCAAAGATGCCCACGAGAGGGTCCAAGAGGGCAGCAGGACAGGACCTATATGCCAAGGCAGAAGTCAAGATACCAGCCAAGGGGCAGGTAGTTGTGCTAATAGGTATGGCCATAGAGTTACCTCAAGGAACCTATAGGCGTATAGCATCCCGCAGCGGTCTTGCAGTCAAACACAGACTCACTACCAATGCGGGAGTAATAGACGCCGATTATACATGTGAATTGAAGGTGGTCATGGTCAACCAGAACAACAAAGACTGTATGGTAAAAAGAGGCAATAAGATAGTGTAATTGATTATCGAAAAAATCAATGAAGAGGAACTCCAAGAAGTGGAGAGTCTGACCAGGACCACTAGAAGAACCAAAGGGTTCGGCAGCACAGACCAGGAAGGGCCGTCACAAGAGAAAGAACCAAGGATTGAAATCAATAGGATATCGACGCAAGCATTCCGGAAATTCTACTGCAAGGGAGAAAGGGCAGGAATTCTCAAATGGGATTATCAAAACCAAGGAACAAGCCTAGCAAAAATCAATATCAGCATAGAGCTAGCCATAAGAAGCGGACCTCAAACAAAGGACGAACGACTAGACCAGTTGCTACCGAAGGAATACCATCAACATCTAGACTTGTTGCAAGAAAAGCAATCAACCAAGTTACCACACCATCGACCAGACGTCAACCCTGAGATCAATTTCGAGGAAGCCAGTAAAGGGCTACCTCAGAAAAGAATATACCCGCTAGGAGAACCCGAACTAGAAGAATTAAGGAAATATATTCAACACTACCTGGAAAGAGGTTGCATTTAGCCATCCTACGCGAACAGAGGATCAGCCATCCTGTTTATCAAACAAAAAGATGAGAAACTATGACTATGCATTGATTACCGAGCACTCAATCACATAACAAAAAAGGATAGATATCCCCTACCTCTAATAGGAGAAGCATTGGATCGAGTGGCATCAGCCAAATACTTCACCAAATTAGACATACGGGATGCCTATTACAATGTGTAACGGGGGCTCCCTCAGGTAGATGGTTCCTAAGGATGCGACCGCACCAAACTTCGACTCTCTCGAACACAACTCTTGTAAAGTGTAAAGAATAAAAGTAAACGGCAAAACTTAATATCGTTAAGCTCTGGCTTATCTCAATTAAAGTCTCTCGAGAGGATGTTGATTGTGTCGGGGCAGGAGAGTTCTCGTATAAGCTTCAAGTAGTCAGACTTATACCAAAAACTCCCCCATCAGGTCGCCCCGACCAACATAAGTATGCCCTTCTCCGTAAGGGTTGCCGGCATCATTACCGCATCCCCGAAGGGCTTAAGGTGTCAGCGCACTCTAGCAGAAATCTCCCATATGCACATTGGTTCCTGCGAGGTGTTTACCAATACACCTGCCGGAGTGAAAACCTCTGCGCATCGGTGTCTCGTCAGTGGCTAACTGTCGAGACTCCTATGAAAGGTAACTAAATGACTCTCTTCCCATGTGCTATGAACTATGCAAGCACCCGTAGACATCAGGTGTCCTCCGGTTAAGTTCTATCTTTCTTGATTGCGAACTTACGGGGTCTACGACGCTCCCACGTAGAGCTGTGTCGGTGGCGGGACCCGTGGGCGCTACCCATGGTCCCTTACCTTCGGCACACCACTCAGAGTGATAAGTATCATGCTATTAGAGTCTTCCAACAACCCACAAAGAGCCTACGGCAAAGGGGCACGTGTAGGCTTGATTGGCATAAAACCTTCCCAGATGTCTCCGGCACTACCCGGGACTACTGTGGGGACCCTTCCGGATAGCTCACGCTAACTCCGTCAGTTTTGGTCCGTTTTACTCCATTCTTTTTGGAGAAGGTACTTGACCTTCTCACCTTGGCCCCCTTATATATCCTGCGAACAGCTTCCGGTCAGACGGACGGCGACGACGCATACAGTGTTATGGACATGTCTTCATAGATTCCATTTAATTAGCATAACGGCAACTCCACCCATTTTGGCCCATGACGCCCGGGGCGAACCCTGGGGCCGCAGGTACCTGTTAGGAATAATTCTGTCAAGTTACAGCATGTTCGGAGCACTCTAGCTCCTCCCGTAGTCTTCCGATCAATATACAAGCAAGTGCCCGTCGATCGTCATTGCGTAACAAACAATCCTAACATTACACGGAATCTTTCCGAAAACGTTTCCGACGGGAGGTAGGGTAATAGTGTCCCAAAGGTAGGGTAAGTATGTCCATGGTGACACGAAATTGGTCTCCATGGCAGGGTAACGTGATTTCCCTAGACAGGGTAAACTCACCCGGCCTTCCGACCTATCCTTAGGCCGGAGCCGATGTGGTCACGTCACTTTCACTACTTAGGTACACCTATTTCTTAAGTACCTTCTGTTCTTCGGGATACCCGGACCATCGGGTATCTCCTGGACATGCTCAGACATGCCCTCCTAGTCTACCATATAGCCTCTTGGCCTTATGTATGGGCGTAGACGTAGGTTGCCATAGCTCCATAACGTAGGGTCGTTACACAATGTCAGAATCAAGGAAGAAGATTAATGGAAAATGAGATTCGCGACGAAATACGGAACCTACCAATACCTAGTTATGCCATTCGGGCTAACTAATGCACCAGCCTCGTTGCAACGATGGATCAACAAAGTACTCTACCAATACCAGGATATATGTTGTATCGTCTACCTGGACGATGTACTAATATACTCCAAAGATATGGAACAACACCAAAAGGACGTCAGTAACATAATGGCTGACATCAAAGAATCAGGACTGAGCTGCAAACCCAGCAAATACGAACTCCACAAGGAGGAAACCGAATACCTAGAATTCATCATCAACGGCAAAGGGGTCCTGATGGACCCAGTTAAAACCAAAGCCAGATGGGAATAGGAATACCCAAAGAACAAAACGGACATCCAATGTTTCATGGGATTCTGGAACTTCTATCGAAGGTTTATTGAAGGGTTTAGCCAGACAGCCAAACCCTTATACAACGTCACGAAGAAAGATGTCAAATGGGAATGGGGCACCAAAGAAAGAGAAGCGTTTGATGAACTCAGAACCAAGATTACTAAAGGACCAATACTGGTACATCTCAACCCAAAAAGGGAAACAATGATCGAAACAGACGCTTCGAAATATGTATGCTCAGGCATACTCTCTCAAAAATGCAAAGATGGAACATGGAGACTAGTGGCTTTCCTATGCAAAATAATGACCACAGCGGAATGCAACTACGACGTCCACGACAAAGCACTATTAGCAATAGTTCAAGCACTGAAGGAATATAGAAGATACCCACAAAACAATCAAGCACTGGTCAAAATACTTATAGACTACAAAAACTTAGTACCCTTCATGACAACGAAGAAGCTAAATGGACGACAGATAAGGTGGATGGAGAAACCCAACACCTACAACTTCAAGATCGAATACCACCCCCGAAAAGAAGGAGGAAAGCCAGACGCCTTGACGAGATGGTCAGCAGACAAACCAAAAGATCCGGAAGATGAAAGAATCAAACAGAAACAACAAATACTGTTACCAAAAGAGAAATATTTCCAATCAAAGGATGAAGACAGTGGATACTAATCCCTGAATAAAATCAACACACGGACGAGATTGGAAGAAGACGTCAGGAGAGAAAGTTCGCGAGACGAGGAAATCCAAGCCATTAAGGAAAAACTAGCACAAGGAATCTAGGAAGCCAAGGGAGTAGCCTTAGGATTGTGCCAATGGAAAGATGATTATCTGTGGTACGAAGGGAAAATCTGGATACCAGACAAAGAATAATTGCGCACAGAAATGATACAACACCATCATGACCCTCTATATGCCGGGCATGGAGCCACTGCCAAAACTACCGAATTCATCAACCGAAGATATTACTGGCCCAAGATAAGAGAAGACATCAAACAATATGTTAAGAATTGCGACACATGCCAAAGAACCAAAGTGGTACAACATGCACCTTATAGATTACTCAAATCAAACGAGGCCCCGGAAAAACCATGGCAATCTATATCATTAGACTTTATAACCGAATTACCTACATCAACCGATCATAATGCCATACTAGTGGTAGTAGATCGCCTGAGCAAAATGAGTCACTTTATACCATACAAAACGGATATGACGGCACGGCAGTTTGCAACCATATTCCTAAAAGAAATATACCCCCTACACAGATTACCCAAAGACATTATTAGTGACAGGGGATCACTATTTACTTCTGAAGTATGGAAGGAAACGACGGAAAGATTAGGAATCGAACGACGAATGAGCACAGCCTTCTACCCCCAGACTGATAGGCAAACGGAAAGAATTAACGGCATATTGGAACAATATCTCGGGGCATATGTCAACTCCCAATACGATGATTGGTACGACTAGCTACCCCTAGCCGAGTTCGCCTACAACAATGGAAAACCAGGAATGATCAAAATGACTCCTTTCTTCGCAAATTATGGCATACATCCAGAATGCGAAACTATAGGTCATATGCTCCAAGGAAAAATAAGGGAGAAAAAGGATATGAGTTAACTACATGACACATTACAAAATGAAATGGTTACGGCACAATTACGACAGAACGAAAACTACGATCACCACAGAAAACCCGATCCAAACCTAAAAACAGGAGATATGGTTTGGTTACTACCACGTAACATCCGAACCACGTGACCAACAAAGAAACTGGATTACAAGAAAATAGGACCATTCAAGATATTGGCAAAAATAGGAAGCCGCGCTTATAACCTCGACCTTCCATTGTCAATGAAAATACACAACACCTTCTACATCAGCCTACTTGAACTTTACCAAGACAACCCCCTACCATCTCAAAGAAAACCCCCACCACCGCCTATTGAAATAGACGCTAAATCAGAATACAAACTCGAAGAAATCATCCACTCTCGATTACACTACGGTCACTTGCAATACAGAGCAAAGTGGACTGGATACTTGCCTGAAGACAATAAGACTTGGTACCCAGCCGAGAACTTCGAACACGCGCAAAATGCAGCCCCCCAATTCCAGCAACGACACCCGCATGAACCAACAGCCAAGGGTTGAGGACATACCCGAATCAGGGCGTGCGACACCAACATTACACCGTACCGACTCCTACGGTTGGGAATACCCCAAGGGGAGGGGCGTGATGACAATGCCATCGACACTCCAGAACGTCCCGGAACACGAAGCGTTCAAATACATCACTCCAACCAGCCCGGGGTATCGTACCCCAACACCAGTCAAGGAAGAATGTAACAATGAGGAATGGACCAACCTAGCAGACCTCAATTTGAGGAAGAGGACGACCCCTGAAAGGGAACATGCAAACCTGTCATGGACAGATTGGTACGACGACGAGTGCCAAGTGCACTGCACAGAAAAAGAAGGCTCGGGATATTGGCCCCGGGAGGCGAACCGATGGCCACCCAAGACCTCACCTCTGGGATCACCAGCAAGATCCCCGACACCAGCCAATAGCCCTAGTACAGTATATCAAACCAACTCTGAGGACGGAGTCGAGGAGGAGGGGGGTGAAAAAACAGAAATGGGTAAAGCCCAGGAAGACGAGGAACGTCTCCTGGGAGGAAGAGACGGAAGAGGAACCAGGGACACCAA
Organism: Tuber aestivum; assembly: GCA_900010015.1. Lineage (NCBI taxonomy): Eukaryota > Fungi > Ascomycota > Pezizomycetes > Pezizales > Tuberaceae > Tuber > Tuber aestivum. Next base: position 391,170 of record LN890976.1, read on the forward strand.
TAATGAAATTGTTGGCAGAGGTGGAGGAAACGAAAAAATTGTTACAATGGCAGGCGGAAAAGATAGGACAGCTCCAGGGCGAGTTGAGGGAGGAAACGAGGATAAGAAAGGCACTCCACAACAACTGGAGGAGAGAAGAGAAGGAGGTGGAAAAGGCGCTGACGAGAGTAAGGAAAGTCAGCGCCTGGATGAACAAGGAGGCGAAGTGGGGCTTACTGGTAGACAGGGTATGGGGATCGGAGGAAAGACTGATATAAGCCGGATGGGACTTGGGCTGAGGGAGAGGAGAGGTAATGTCACAAACTGTGACTAAGCAAGGCAGATTTCACATAGCTTGGACTTCCGAGTTATAGGTATGTTGGGATTTCACATGATACACATTAGTACGCCATAGGTTATTATATCTACCTGTTCGTGACTCACAGTTGTGAGTCACACGATGTTATAATTTCCACCCATGACTCATACTTATGAGTCATGGGTTTCACTCAGGTGACGCGAGTGGCGCACCTGACCTGGCTATCATGTTTTGATTGGTTCCAGGCATGTTGCGCAGCGACTAATAGGAGTCGTCTGATGGATTTCGCAGGACTTAAGGTCATGAGTCGTAGGGTTCGCGTGGCACAAGGTATAAGTCATGCCAGGTGACGAGCTACTATATCAAGACTCACTAGGACCCGGAGTATGAGCTCTTTACACGTTCTTCTCGTTTTTTTCCTACCTTTAAGTTATTATCAATAAAACCTACCTTTACACTCTTTAAGATTTATCTTAAGAAACCCAAGAATTGTCTTTCCTCCCATGAGCAAAGAATTAAGTCCTAAGCGAGGACTGAGGAGAAGAATAAGAGGATAGGCGCGAACAAGATAGTAGTCATGGGACTGGACTATCAGGATCGCGTAGGCATAGGTCTGAGAGCTGTCCTCTCACATCAAGAGAAGTATCGTTACCTGTCGCGCGGTCCTACTCGGTAGGATCCTTAACATTGCTGTACAAAATGCCTAAAAGCAATCAAAATGTAATAACCCAGTCAGGTGTGCAACTCTCGTTACCTGAGTGAAAACGCAGACTCATAACAATGAGTCATGTCCGAAAATCATAATATCGTGTGACTCACACCAGTGAGTCATGAACAGGCAATCATAATAACCTATTGGGCACTAGTGTGCGTTACATGAAACCCTAACATACCTATTACTCGGAATCCCGAGCCATGTGAAATCTGTCTTGCTTAGTCACAGTTGGTAACAGGTAACATGACTCTCCTAGACAGGGTCAACTCACCTGGCATTTCAACCTATCCTTAGACCGGAGCAGACATAGTCATATTACTTCAGCTACGTAGGTATACCTGTCCCTTAAGTATCTTCTGTTCTTCGGAATACCTGGACCATCAGATATCCCTCTGATATGCGCCCACATGCCCCCCTAGTCTAACATGTAACCTCTTGGTCTTATGTATGGGCATAGACTTAGGTTGCCATAGCTCTATAACGTAGGATCATTATGTCACTCCCCTCTTCTCTAGGATCTGACCTGGTCCATTAAGCTTGTCTTTTATTTCCACAGTTGGGTACATCCTCAACCCTGTAGTCTTGGGTTTATGGAGATACTGATAGTGGAAATCTTTCATAGCTTGTAAGCTGGTGCCCTGTAGCATCTCCTATGGCTCCCAAGAGTTCTCCTCTGCGCTATACCCTTCCCATGGAACTAGGTACTGTATGAAGCAATTAGGAAATTTGGCTTTCATATTACCATACTACCATCAACTATCTACCACTGCCTCAAGAACATAGCTTGGCTCATTGTCATCTATCTTGGGAACTAGGACTTCCTTCGTCCTTTTACCACTAGGGTCCTCACGATAGGGTTCTAAGAGTCCAACATTGAATACGGGATTGATTGACCAGCAAGTAGGCAATTGGAGTTCATAAGCTCAGGTACCCGCCTTGGGCTTTACCACAAAGGGCTCAAACATTCACTGGTTCAGCTTCTTCATAGGTCACTTAGTGCTGATGTTGTTTCCATTTAGCATTAGGCAGTCAGCCTTCCTTGCCCTGCGATTGGTTAGGTCTTCTACCATAACATATTCCAGTAATGGCAACCATTTCTGCTCCTGCCACTTCAGTTGTCTCTCTTGAGCTCGCTTAAGTGTATCTCAAACTTCTTGCCCGACACCTTCCCAATTCTTGACCAAGAGCTTGCTACTGGGATGAATAACTTGTTGCTCCAAGACTGTACCCGACCAGTCTGTCTATGGATTAAAGCTATAGTTGATCTGAAATGGAGATAACTTAGTGGACTCGGAGGTGGGTGTATTGTATACATCCTCTACTCAAGGTAGGAGCGATGTCCAATCAACCTGCTGGTTTGAACAATTATTTCTTAAATATTGCCCCTTGTAATGATCCTACGTTATACAACTATGGCAACCTAAGTCTACACCCATACGTAATACCAAGAGGTAACATGGTAGACTAGGCGGGCATGCGGGCGCATTTCCAAGGGATATCTGATGGTCTGGATATGCTAAGGAACAGAAGGTACTTATGGAATAGGTGTGCCTAAGTAGTGGAAGTAAAGTGACTATGTCCGCTCCGGCCTAAGGTTAGGACGGAAGGCCGGGTAAGTTTACCCTGTCTAGGAGAGTCATGTTACCCTACCATAGAGACTAATTTCATGTCACTATGGACATACTTACCCTACCTTTGGGACACTATTACCCTACATTCCGCCGGAAATGTTCTCGGAGGAATTTCCGGAAATGTTAGGATTGTTTGTTACGCAATAACGATCAACGGGCACATGGTTGCACTTTGATCGCAAGACTACTGGAGGAGCTATAGTGCTCCAAGCAAGCTGTAACTTGGTAGAATTATTCCTAACAGGTACCTGCGGCCCCAGGGGTCGCCCTGGGCGTCATGGGCCAAAACGGGTGCAGTTGTCATCTTACTAGTTAAATGGAGTTCATGAAGACATGTCCATAACACGGTATACGTCGCTGCCGTCCGTCCAACCGGAGGCTGTTCGCAGGATATATAAAGGGGTGAAGGTGAGAAGGTCAGGTACCTTCTCCAAAAAGACCGGAGTAAAACAGACCAAAACAGACGGAGTTAGCGTGAGCTATCGGGAAGGGTCCCGAGAGTAGTCCCGGGTAGTGCCGGAGACATCTGGGAAGGTTTTATGCCAATCAAGCCTACACATGCCCCTTTGCCGTAGGCTCTTTCTGGGTTGTTAGAAGACTCTAATAGCATGATACTTATCACACTGAGTGGTGTGCCGGGGGTAAGGAACCATGGGTAGCGCCCACAGGTCCCACCACTGACACAGCTTGACGTGAGAGCGCCATAGACCCTCTAAGTTCGTATTTAAGAAAGATAGAGCTTAGCCGGGAGACAGCTGATGTCTACAGGAGCTTGTGTAGGTTATAGCACCTCGGAAGAGAGTCATTTCGTTAGCTTTCCTAGGCGTCTCGACAGTTAGCCACTGACAAGACACCGATGTGCAGATGTTTTTACTCTGGCAGATGTATTGGTAAACACCTCGCAGGAACTGATGTGCATATAGGAGAATTTCTGCTAGAGTGCGCTGACACCTTAGACCCCTTGGGGACACGGTAATGGTGCCGGCAACCCTGACGGAGAAGGGTATGCTCATGTCAGTCGGGGTAACCTGATGGGGGAGTTTTGGTATAAGTCTGACTACTTACAGATTATACGAGAACTCTCCTACCCTGACAGAATCAACATCCTCTTGAGAGACTTTAATTGAGATAAGCCTGAGCTTAATGATATTAAGTTTTAACGTTTACTTTTATTCTTTACACTTCTGCAAGACCTGTGTTCGAGAGATTTGAAGTTTGGTGCGGTCGCATTCTTAGGATCCATCTACCTGAGGGAGCCCCCGTTACACGCCCAGGTCTTTTTCACCTGCTCAGTCTGCCCATTTGTTTCTGGATGGAAAGCAGTGGATAACTCTACCTTCAGTTGTAATTATTGCATCAGGATCATCCGAAACTTGGATGTGAATCAGCTATCTCGGGTGGAGATAATAGATTCTGGGAGCCCATGGAGTCACCAAACTTCCTTCACGAATATTAAAGCCAGATCCTTTATCGGGATTTCTGTGACCAAACGTATAAGGTATGCTATTTTTGAGAATCTATCTACGATTACCCAAATTTTAGTATGCCCTTCTGATTCCGGTAGTGCTACTATGAAGTCCGTTGAGATGTCTGTCCACAGCGTCAATGGTACTCCGACAGGTTCTAAGAAGCCAAACTTCTTATGCTTAATGGACTTGTTCCATTGACAGATATCACATGTATAAACATAGTCCGTAATAGTCTCATCCATCCTTGGCCAAAAGGAGTTGGCCCTAACCCTGTTTACCATCTTCTATGTCCCAAAGTATCCTGCGATCCAGGAGTCATGTTCAGCTTCCATGATCTTATCCTTTAGATCCTATGAGTTAGGAATATACCACCTATTCTTATATAGGAGAAGATTTTTCTCTACAGTCAGATTCTTGCACAGGAGGGTATCTCTTTCTACCATCAGATTGCAGTCAACCCCTTTGTCTCCCACCAACAAAGCTTTGAAGTCCCTCATATCAACAGGATCCTGTTTCGCTGCAGTGTACAATGCATCCAAGAATACTGATGGCAACCAGTAGCCTTACCAGGCGGCCAATGAGTGAGGTCATAAAAGGTTTCATTCCTGACCCACAACCCATTGTCTGGGGTGCAAAAATGGCTTTCATATCTCTGACAGAGAACTACTCTGCCCTTCAGGGTAGTGGTCTCCATGCCTTGACAGTGCATCTGCCTTTGTGTTCAGCCTTCCATCACGGTAAACTACCTTGAAATTGAATGCCTACAGGAATTCTGCCCAGCAATGTTGCTGGCAGTTTAGAGTTTTAGTACTATTAAAGGACTCCAAGTTCTTATGATCAGTATAACCTGAGATCTCGACCTCTACCAACCTAAATAGGTATTCCCATTCTTTGAAAGCCGCCACTATGGTAGTCATTTCCTTGTAATGTACCTCATAATTTATCTTAGCTGGCTGGAACTTCCTACTATGAAAGGTCACTCGATGCCACTTCTCATCTTCACCGAACTGAGATAGTACTGCACCCAATATGAAGTCACATGCATCCGTCTCCAGTCTAGTCTGGTGGCTAAGATTGAAGTGCCCTAGGATTGGCCCCAATGTGAAAGGTCCTTTTAATTCAGTACAAGCTTTCATACAGGCAGGGGTCCAATCAAATTAAACATCCTTCTTAGCAAGGTCTGTCAAAGGTTTCGCTATATTGCTAACCCACTCTATGAACCTACTATATAAGTTAGCCAAGTCTATAAAACTTTGGACTCCAATAACACTAGTTCGTTGTTTCCAATCCAGGATGGTATCTACCTTCGTTGTCATCATTGATATCACTTTCTCAGATATCCTATAACCTAGGAACTCTATTTCACTCTTGTGGAAGAATAACTTCTTTATGTTTGTACATAGTCCATGCTTCTGTAACGTTTCCATTACTGGCCTGACCAGAGAAACATGTTTCTCTATTGTTTTAGCCTAGATCAGGATATCGTCCATATAGGCGACAACTCCTTCACTCAGCATATCTTGAAATATGTCATTTATCATACTCTGGAAGGTGACAGGAGCATTATATAGCGTAAAGGGCATCACCTTGAAATGATGTAATCCCATTTCACTGCGAAAGGCTGTGAGTTCCTCGTGCGAGTAAGTATCTCCCTTAGCCTTGTCGGCCATTCAGATTCTCCAATACCCATTCTTTACATTTATCAAGCGATATATGGTAACCTTTGAGAGTCTTTCTCGCAATTCATGTATTAACGGGAGAGGATATCTATTCTTTACCATGATCTTGTTTAGTCCTCAGTAATCTATTACTAATCTTAGAGTACCATTGGGTTTTGGTACAAAAAGTATAGGAGCCAAGAATAAGGAGGTATATCTTTCTCTCTTCCCAGTTCGTAACATCTCATCTATGAATTCACAGAGTGCTTTCCACTTCTTTTCTGAAATCAGATAGATAGGCCCAAAGGGAGGTCTACTTCCAGGAATTAAATCAATTCTATAATCATACTTTGTATGTTCTAGTAGAACATCTATTCTCTCTTGGCTAAAGATGTCTCCAAAGTCCTTATACTTTGGTAGAAGTTAGACAGTGACATTTGCACCTGTATCATCCAAGTACGGGACCATCCTTAGGAAATATACATTTTCGGGATCTTCAGCCAATAGTTCTTCATCAGTCATATAAACTAACTGCCTCTGCTTTGTCAGGCAATTAGCCTTACAAATATCTGAGCGCCAGGTCAGTGATCCTACTTTCCAATCAATGTCAGGGTTATGATCCTTTAACCATGAAATTTGGAGGTAGCTATCAACTCTAGTATCAGCAATAGCGGCTACCTCAAAGCACGTACCATTCACCTGATCACCTATCTTCAAGTCTAATGGCTTGCTATAATAAAGACCAGATCCTGGTATGCAGTTACTGTATGGATCCTTTATTGCAGTATGAATCCTTCTCAGTACACAAGGGGCTTGGGCACTCTTAACCCATTGACTACTTAGCACGGGGCCAGTAGCTCCACTATCTAATAACAACAACCCCTCAGCACTTACATGCCTACACCCTATGCACCAATCTAGTGTCACTTATAAGTAAATTGATTTGCTATGCTTGGGTAGCCTAGAGTGCCTCGCCTTCTTGCTTGGTCTCATAGTACTCATTCCTACCAGTCTCTTGCCTTTCGACACAAGAGCGGCCCCAACGGATCGGTAAATGTTTCAAGAATAGCTTAATCAATAAGCGGAATTGGAGTAGTGTTTACTATCACGCCAGCTTGATTTTAGGTACTCAACCCTCTTCAGGTAAACTTGAAAGATAACTTTTATTTAAGGCTTAAGCTGAAACCAATTCAACCGTACAAGACAACCAATCCATATAAGACAAGAAAATACATTTGCTCTCTGGAGACGTCCAGTCAACCAGTGCTAAACAGGGTATCTTTATACCCTATCTGAATGTCACGCAGTTCCCATTTTCCAAAGTAACTCCTTAAAGCAGAATGCTTATTCAAAGAAAATCCTGAAAGTAATTTCCCCAGAAATGTCCAACATGAAACAACATTACTACATATAAGAAATAACATATAACGACCCTACGTTATAGAGCTATGGTAACCTATGTCTATGCCCATACATATGACCAAGAGGTCAAATGGTATACTAGAGGGGTATGCAGACGCATATCTGAGAGATATCTGATGGTCTAGATAACCCTAAGAACAGAAGGTACTTAAGGAATAGGTGTACTTAAGTAGTAGTGGTAACATGACAATGTCCGCTCTGGCCTAAGGATAGGTCAGACGGCCAGGTGAGTTTACCCTTTCTAATGAAGTCACGTTACCCTACTATGGAGAGCGGTTTCGCATCACCATGGACATACTTACCCTGCATTTGAAACACTATTACCCTACCTTCCATCCAAAATATTCTCGAACGAATTCCAGGAAATGTTAGGATTGTTTGTGACCCAATGACGATCCGCGGGCACTTGCATGCACATTGATCGGAAGGCTATGGGCGGAGCTATAGTACTTCGAACAAGCTGTAACTTGGAAGGATTATTTCTAACAGGTACCTGCAGCCCCAGGGTTCGCCCCGGGTGTCATGGTCCAAAAAGGCTGGAGTTGCCATCTTACAAGTTAAATGGGTTCTATGAAGACATGTCCATAACACGGTATACGTCGCTGCTGTCCATGCGACGGGATGCTGTTCCCAGGTTATACAAGGTGGCCAAGGTGAGAAGGTAAAGTACCTCCTCCAAAAGGAACTGAGTAAAACGGACCAAATCTGATGGAGTTAGCGTGAGCTATCCGGAAGGGTCCCCAGAGTAGTCCCACTTAGTGCCGGAGACATCTGGGAAGGTTTTACGCCAATCAAGCTTACATGTGCCCCTTTGCTGTAGGTTCTTTGTAGGTTGTTTGAAGACTCTAATAGCTTGATACTTATCACGGTGAGTGGTGTGTCAGGGGTAAGGAACCATGTGTAGTGCCCATGGGTTCCGCTGCCGCTGCAGCTCTCGGCGGGAGCGTCGTAGACCTTCTAAGTTCGCAATCAAGCAAGATAGAACTTAACTGGAAGACAGCTGATATCTACAGGATCTTGCATAGGTCATAGCACCTGGGAAGAGAGTCATTTAGTTAGCTTTCCTAGCAGTCTCGACAGTTAGCCACTAGCGAGACACTGATGCGCAGAAGTTTTCACTCCAGCAGGTGTATTGGTAAATACCTCGCAGGAACCGATGTGCATATAGGAGAATTCTGCTAGAGTGTGCTGACACCTTAGGCCCTTCGGGGACATGGTAATGGTGCTGGGGCAACCATTACGGAGAAGGGCATGCTCATGTTGGTCGGGGTGACCTTTCGGGGGGGTTTTTGGTATAGGTCTGACTACTTAAAGATTATACGAGAACTCTCCTACCCCGACACAATCAAAATCCTCTCAAGAGACTTTAATTCAGATCAGCCTGAGCTTAACGATATTAAGTTCTACAGTTTACTTTTATTCTTTACACTTTGCAAGAGCTGTGTTCGAGAGACTCGAAGTTTGGTGTGGTCGCATCCTTTGGAACCATCTACCTGAGGGAGCCCCTGTTATATAACAAGACTCAACAATTAAAAGCAGAACCAAATACCGCCCATGACTCTAACATCTACCTGACAAGTTAGTTCCCTAATAGTCTTATATGGACAACTTTGTCAGAACAACTAGTCAACTCAGATTGGTTCTTTACCTTAGTCTGTTCCACTTGAGTGGCCGTCCATTTTTCTTCAAGATCTTCATTTATCTAGAAAAGTCAGCCTATGTTATTCCTTCTTAGGATCTGGTTCTTACCTTCTCCAAGGTCCATATCAATCTCCATAATGGTAGGGCAGGGTTTGTGGGCCTCTAAGAGCTTAGAACCTGAGGGCAGTGGACGAGATACTTCAATGTGCTTGAATCGCTTGTTGCCACTCGCAGAGGATTCCGCTTTGGGTCATGACCATTTCACTCTCGTGGTCTTCCTCATCGCATGAACGACAGGGGAGGTTACTGAATACTATCTCCAGAAGTGTCCTTCTCTCCCACATTTAGTACATTGCTTATTGTTGCCTTGTTTATCAGTCAGGATCTGAGGAATGTCTCAATGAGCAATTACATACTTGGATGTCCCAGCCTGCTTTCCGGCACCAACATTAGCCGTCTTCCGCCTCCTGTTGTCCTTCCAACCTGAACCCTTCTCCTTTCTCTTAAACCTTCCTGGAGCTTTCGAAGGTTCCTTTTCTCATTTCTCTCATGATTTCGTGGGCTTCTCGTCATTGAGATGCTCAAAATGCTTGTTATCCTCTCAGTGATAACCAACCTGTCAGAGTAAATCCAGGTAATCATTGAGGCCTTCTGGCTAGGTTGTCTTCAACGCCCAGAATTCCCAAAGCTTCGAGGTTATTCTTGCCCCAACCTTGTCCTTAACCTCTTGATAGTCTGTGTAATTCAGCTTGTACATCCGATCAATAATCTTGTCCAGGTATAGACTACTCTGATTGGGGGTCATCACCAAGTGATTCCACTTGAGAAGATTGGCATCCCGATTCACATCATTACTACTGTAACTCTGCTCCATATGTTTGCAGAAACCCTTCTACGTCCAGAGAGGCCAATTCTTATTAAATGGCATGCCCGCTAGCTTAGCAGCCTCACGGTTCATGTGTGCCGGTTTTCCAAGGTACCCATTCTGGGCTTGGTCTTCGAGAAGAGGTATGACTAAGTTGATCTTATCTATGTTCATCAGACGGTAATCGGAAAAGTATTCAAGCTTCACTTCGACCACGGTTAGAAAACTAGCCAGAGAGGCAATGACTCCCTTAAATATGGGAATGCCGCTTACCTTCTCAGACTTTCTATGACTTGACATTGATGAGGAACGAGGTTAGTTGTGCAACAATTCTGGTATTGCTTCTGCTCGACAGTCATATCAGTCTTTTGTCTTATCACTCCAGCCATTACGATGTAGTCTCGAAAAGGGTGTAATATCAGGTAGGGAATCGGCATTATCATCAGAGCTGTTATCAAGGTTGGAATCACCCAGATCCCCTCCACCAGCTGCAAAGAATCCACCACTGGAAGGTAGGTTACCACCCTCACTGCCTCTGGTATTGCCACCGAAGGTTACCCTTAGTCTCTCATAACCATCAAAATGTTGGCCCTAACCACTATGATTTCCGTCATCCAGAGGACCACCTCCTGATAGTACTTGTGGTAGCACTGAGCCTGTCAGCTGGTTACTCTCTGATTGTATCGGGTTTGGCACAACCAGCGACACCTTTAACCATTTGGCAAAACCCGGGCAGGACACTGGGTGTGTTGGAGGTCCCTTATGCCCCTTCTTTCTGCAATACCCACAGGTGGGTCCTTCTTTTTCCTTTTCCTTATCCTTCCATTGCTCAAACATAGGAGGATAACAGAAATAATCATGTCTTCCCCCAGATCCTGGACATGTAGGATTACAATATGGTCCTTGTTCGATAGGATTTGGCAGTAGCCCAAAACCAAAAAATCCAGCATGACCCGCATGTTGAACTGGTGCCGTTGGTACTGGAATTAGTGGTTGACTTTGTTGACAGGACATAGCCACAATAGGAATGGGTGTCCGTTATGATGCTGTAGGAGAATGAGGAGGGGCTCGTGTGGGTCCGAATCGTTCCAAGGTGTTCTCAATTCATTCTGCAAGCCATGAAGGTGCGTTCATTGCAGGCCACATGGCAGGGAGTGGGGTTCGCCTGGGTACTCGTGTCAGGACGGAACCAAATGGAGTAGCATCAGGAGGGCGTGTTTGGCTTTGGGAATGGCAGAGCTACTGGCGTCACCGTAATAGAAGGACAAGGGAACTGTATAGGTCTGTGGACCATCTGGCGTGGTAACTGTAGGGATATTCTCTGTTGCGTTCCAACAATTAGACTTTCTGAGTGGCTTTGTGCCACCAAAGTAGAAAGTGATCGCAAGGTGGCTAGTATGAATGATAATGGTATTTCACAGTCTTCTATCGTCTTCAGACTTTCCAAGATCCGTAGACCTAATGGACTTAGTTCTGGTCGCCATCTCTCATCTTTAGCATATAGTGTCAATTACTGAGAAAGGTTATCAGGCTTATCTGTTACTAGGGCTAGTGTGGGAGCCGCCTCTATCATTAAGACATCATTGTCTTCATTGATCTGGTATTCCTCCTCCCAAGCCTTTTCCAATGCATCCATTCAAATCTTCATAGCATATTGATTTTTCAATAATGCCATAAGGGCCTCCTACTGTCTTTTCTTTCATCCTACTAAATTTTCAACCATTCACCCTCCAAATTGTTTCTGGGTCTTTTTGTTCCAATATAACAGTTCCTGTGTTGCGTTGGTGACTAGGGAAATCAGCTTGGATAGGAGATATAGTTCAACATAATTATAGGCGAAATCCACAACCGAAATGGTAGGGGCTTTCTTTGGTTTATCAGTAGTGTTCTGGTCTTCTGCTAGGGAGGTGGCTAGGCCATCTGAAATGCTTCGAGCGAAAGCGATGTCGTTCATGCAGGAAAGTACCAGCAGGCTTAGGTCCTTGAGGACCAATTTTTCACAGTCTGAAGCGACTTCGAACAGCACTTCATAAAGTAGCATTTTTGTACTTCCTCCACCAATGCCTAGAGTGTCAGGTATTACTCAGGCCCTAAACAGGGCAGCCTTCCAGGGGTTGTCATCAAGCCCACAGCTGCTGTCAGAACTTGATGCTTCTTCTTCAATCATGACTGCCAAAGCAGCCATGATGAGTTAACGTCAGTTCAATCAAATAAAATCAGGAGGAGAGTAAAGCGAGAACCTTGCTTAACCATATACTGTAACAGGTGGTCCCTCAGGTAGAGGGTTCCTAAGGATGCGACCTTACCAAACTTCGAATCTCTTAAATACAGCTTTTGCAAAGTGTAAACAATAAAAATAAACTGGTAAAACTTAAGATCATTAAGCTCAGACTTATCTCAATTAAAGTCTCTCAAGAGGATATTGATTGTGTTGGGGTGGGAGAGTTCTCTTATAATCATTAAGTAGTCAGACTTATATTAAAAACTCTCCCATCAGATTACCCCAACCAACATGAGTATGCCCTTCTCTGTAAGGGTTGCCTGCCACTATTACCATGTCCTGGAAGGGCCTAAGGTGTCTGCGTACTCTAGCAGGAATCTCCTGTATGCACATCAGTTCCAGTATGGTGTTTACTAATACACCTGCTGGGGTGAAAACCTCTGCTCATCTGTGTCTTGCCAGAGGCTAACTGTCAAGACACCTAGGAATGCTAATTAAATGACCCTCTTCCCATGTGCTATGACTTATGCAAGTACCCATAGACATCAGCTGTCTTCTGGTTAAGTTCAATCTATCTTGATTACTAACTTAGAAGGTCTACAATACTCCGGTGTAGAGCTGTGGCGGCAGCAGGACCTGTGGTCACTACCCATGGTCTCTTACCCCTGGCACACCACCCACCATGCTAAGTATCATACAAATAGAGTCCTCAAATAACCTACAAAGAGTCTATGGCAAAGGGGCACATGTAGACATGATTGGCATAAAACTTTCCCCGATGTCTCCAACACTACCCAGAACTACTCTGAGGACCCTTCCAGATAGCTCATGCTAACTCCCTCAGTTTTTGGTCAGTTTTACTCCATTCTCTTTGGAGAACGTACCTGACCTTCTCACCTTGGCCCCCTTATATATCCTGTAAATAGCTTCTGGTCGGATGGACTGCAGTGACGTATATAGTGTTATGGATATGTCTTCATTGACTCCATTTAACTAGTAAGACAGCAACTCCACTCATTTTAGCCCATGACACCCGGGGCGAACCCTGGGGCCGCAGGTACGTCAGGAATAATTCTGCCAAATTACAGCATGTTCGGAGCACTATAGCTCCTTCTATAGTCTTCCAATCAGGATGCAAACAAGTGCCTGTCGATTATCATTACATAACAAGCAATCCTAACATTTCCCCGAATTCCTCTGAGAACATTTCTGATCAAGGGTAGGGTAATAGTGTCCCAAAGGTAGTGTAAGTATGTCCATGGTAACACGAATCTGATCTCCATGGTAGGGTAACGTGACTCTCCTAGACAGGGTAAACTCACCCAGCCTTCCAACCTATCGTCGGGCAGGAGCAGACATAGTCATATTACTTCCGCTACTTAGCTACACCTATTCCTTAAGTACCTTCTGTTCTTCCTGATATCCAAACCATCAGATATCCCGCGGACATGCGCCAACATGCCCATGTAGTCTACCTTGTAACCTCTTGGTCTTATGTATGGGCGTAGACTTAGGTTGCCATAGCTCTATAACGTAGGATCATTACACAGGATCATCATTAGGTGGTCCTCCACCACATCCTGCTGGACAAAGTTCACTTACTGGTTTTTCAGGTCCTTTTTCTTTGTCTTCCTGTTGAGGTAGAGCATAATAATAGTCGGAACTATAACTACCAGATTGTGCCAGTAGTTTATTTCTTTGTCTTCAAAGAGGAGCTATCGAAGTTCTGTATTCCAAACAGGTAGCTTTGATAGCTTTCTTGATCGTACAGGCAATAATTTCTTCTGTCATTTTATCAACTCCATTGAAAGCCCTTTCAATCTGTTTATAGATTTTCTTCCTATCATTTTCTCCTTGTTGTACTGCCTTACTTGCAGACTATTTATTGTAGATCTCTTAGCCTTCCTTCAAAAGCCTTTTTAAAACTTTGCTATGCAAATACTTAGCACAGCCTTTGTTGTCCATATACAATGGCTTGTGCCTGAAATTCAGATTCCAGTTTCTGAATTGCAGAATACAGGTATTCATCTCTTCAAACAGATTCTACACTACTGACTCTTTGTCCAATATTGTATTGTAGCTGTGAGACTACTTCTCTATGTTAGTAATATTGATCTTGATGCTGGAGAAGTGCCTATTCAGTAACTTGTCAGTAATAATAGAATTTTCTAGAGACTTTTGGCTGCAATTCCTGGCCTTGTTTATGTCAAGTAATAATCGTACTCACAACTACTATTTTGTTAGCCTGTAGCCTTCCTTGAAGTTTGGTCAGGCCATTAGCAATTTTTCATCCATGGTCTAACAGAGTATAGCATGCCACTATGTTGTCGTTCTTGGTTTCTTGAACTATTTAGTCTAGTTGTCTGAGTAATTACAACACTAAGGTAGTAGAAGCTGAGTTGGTTGATAAAGGTACAGCTGGCGGTGAAGCGGAATAGACTCCTAGAGATGAGGGGGGCATAGTGAGGACATCCTCCTAGTAGACTTAGTTGCCTAGGAGAAACAGTAAGGGTTGGCAAAAAATAACTGGAAGAGGTGAGTCTTCCATCAGGACATCTCTAATCATTCGTTATGCCATTATAGGTATAGAGGAGTAGGAGAGGTCTTACTTCTCGTAAAGGCTTTGGTGACTTGAGGTTATTAATATAGTATTAAATAGTAGCCAATTCTAACTTAAAGTGAATTGTAACTAGGGTCAATAAGGTTTCTCAGAGAATGGTCAAGAAAGCTGGCAATAAAAAGTTGGTATCAAAGTATAACAAATATATTAACAATATCGCTTATCCATTTGCTGATAATTCTGAAAGCTAGCACAGCCTCTTGATATTTATATTTGGCATCTGTGTAGTTATGGGCTACATCTATCTAACACTAAATAATATACCTTTCTGTATTCCTATATCTTACTCTTATAATGAGAATCTATTTGATCTTGAAAATATTTGTCATTGCTCAGACTACAGTTTCTACATGTAGTCACATTTTCCACAAGGGCTGTTTGAAACCTCTTTGGTGAAAGTGTACAATTCCTTCATCTAGGAGGTTTAAGGGAGGTGAGTGATCTTGACATGTGCCAGCTCATAATCCTCCTTTCTCTGACTTCAGTGATTAACTCTGTCAGGAGACTTCTCAAGGTATCATTGACTTTACAACTAGACTACATCAATCCATAGACTTTCTATCATGATTAGACTAGTCAACATCATAGAAAAGTTCTTCAACTATAGATAGGCCTCTATTTAGTTCAATTCTGTGTAAGCGCTTGACTGAGCTACGTACCTCATCTATATAGCCATGTTCTGATGCCTTATTAGACTGTTCATCATTTTGTCCCAACACTTTCTGTCTATCTCTGAGGTGGTCAACCTTGCTTAACCTATAGCTCTGTACTTACCCTTCTAATTGACTCTATTCTACTTTTCAGACATAGCCTGAGGTTCCTTCTTATATATCCCGCTAACAGCTTTCAGTGGGATAGTCAGCAACGACATCCACGGTATTATGAAGCTTGCTTTGTTTTAACCAATTTATAGTGACAGGATATAAAAGTCTTATGACATGATTATAATACATGGGTCCCATGGTGGGGTCAGAGTAGGGTGTTGGCTGTGGAATTGTCGCAGTTTTCAGGAGATCTGTGCGCTGGGAAGGTCTGTGCATCATATGTGTAACAATAGAGATATTGGAAACAGAAGTACTCTTAGAAAAGATACTTGTAGATGCTATATATTTTAACTAGAGACAAATCAAATTATATAATATCATGTCATATTATCATGCTATTACAATTCTATATGTACAATCATCTCCTATCACTCATCCTTGGATCTGATTTAGTCTTTTCTATGTTGTCACAAGATAGGGTAACAAATTAGGGAGGTGTTATAACCAGCGTCACTTCCAAAATTGTCACAGTTTGTGTCCGAAACCTAGTAACTTACAGGGGCTTGTCTTCCGGAACCATACATGATGTGCTGATTCTACTGTTACCCGGCCACCAAGAAACTTACACATGTTGCGCAAACTTGTTCTTACACCTAGGTCTATTTTCTGCTAACCGGCACCTAGTTCTAGGTCCCCAAGCGCAAACCCTCTAATGATCACGAGTTATCGACTGCCAAACTTTACTTGTACCGATCCTCCGGCGACATCCACCAACCTCCCCCTGCGTGGCCGCCTCCAACTCATGCACCTCCCACTCTCCTACCCCTTATCAGCCTTTGGCGACCCCTCTGTCCATCAAGCATGCTCCGAAATGTCTTTTTCAAAATATCTCCTGTCTCCGCCGTCCTGCTAGCCGTGCTCGCGAACCCCCTTCCATTTTCAGTGCGGGAACAAACACACCTCACTAGCCGCCGCAACTCGTCAACCACTCCAATATCTCAGGGCCTATTTGGTGAGTTCGAGGAGTTGTCCAGAATCGTGGACATCACTTACTGTGTCGGCTCACTGAACACCGGTGTCGAACGGCCATTTCAATGCCTTTCTTACTGCAGGGATTTTCCAACGTTTGAGCTTAGACAGGTCTGTCGCGGGAGCTGGTCCTTTGCTATTGCGTGCCGCTGACATGTCTGGGTAGACTTGGAATACTGGTATAACTCTTCAAGACTCTTGCGGATACGTAGCGCTCTCGCATGCCCCTGCCCTTCCCCGCATCATCGTCGCATTTCGTGGAACGTACTCAGTCGCCAATGCTATTGCCGACCTATCCTTGACGAAGCAGGAATATGTCCCATATCCGTCCAGAGGCCGACCGGAAAAGTGTGAGGGATGCCGTGTACATTCAGGTTTTTATGAGAGCTGGACCCAGAGCGAGGCTATCATCGGGGATATCGTGGATGAGCTTGTCAGGGAGTATCCAGGTTATAAGCTCACCCTGGCCGGACACTCACTTGGGGGAGCTGTTGCTGCGCTCGCCGGGTTGGATTTTAGGGGTAGGGGATATGACCCGATAGTTACAACCTTTGGAGAGCCCAAAGTGGGCAATAGCGCGCTAGCTCGTTTCTTCACCAAGGTTGGTTCTGATGGTTTGGGGCTCAACGGAAGCCGGCAAACTAATATTCGGCAGAAATTTACCGCCGACACTTACCGTCGGGTCACACACATCCACGATCCGGTCCCTCTCATCCCACTGACTCAATGGAATTACTCCCAACATGCCTATGAGTACTACATTTCCTCACCCCAACTCCCCTACGCCCGGGAAGATATTCATTTGTGCGAAGGGAGTGAAGATATGAACTGCATTGCTGGTGACAGCCCGAACGCTCTGCAGCTATTCCGGGCGCATAGAGATTATTTCCATAGGATGGGATTGTGCGTGCCCGAGGATTCTTTCCTGAGGAGGATTAGGCTTTGGGATAGCGTGGCGGGGAGCGAGTTACCATCGGACTCCGTGGCATAATTGCGTTGATCGCTAGTTCAGGTTCGGAGAGCCCGGATGAACAGGCATTGTTAACAGTTTCCTCACGAAACTAGTTGACCAGGTGCTTATATCGGCGGGGCGGGGGTGGTTTTTGTGACTTTATGGCGAACAGGGGTGTTTTTTTCCCTTTCTTCACATCGGTGCGGATTGCGAATCCATACCGGCACCATTATTATTATTTTAGTTGCCTGAAATTGTATATCGAAGGACAAATCAGTCCTTTTTTCGTGAGAGTATGGTGGTTTAGTGTGATGATTGCGACCGGATTGGCGGTGGCCCGTATTGAGACTTGAGGCTCATTGGGAGATACTGTACCCGGTGGTGGTTATAAGGGAGGCGCACTTTCAAAGAACGCAAGCTACGTATATATGGAGTAAAACAAGTAACCAACCTCGAGTGATATTCAATAATCACAATTGGTGAAGGATCAAAGTAATATGTTGCGTGCCATCCAAAATGCGCGCCGAACCAAAGAAATGTGTTGTGTGGCTGTAGATCTTAAATGTCATGTCCTCTGTAATGTAGGAGTTTGGGGGGGGTTTCATCATACCTTTATTGATTATGGTTCAAAAACATACATGCAGCTTGCGCTATAGCATACAAAAAGCCTTAATTCCAGTCCAAAAGAGGAGACATGTTCTTTGCGCCCCAGGGAGCAAAACAACTCCCCCAAGACCCTCTTGTATGGACCTAACCACACATCCCTCCCCATACAGGAATGATCATCCTCCACAGGGAAGGAAGGAGAAAAAAGAAAAAGCTTTAGTATCATCTGTGACAAAGGAAAGAGTAGAATAGAAAACCCCCAAAATACTCCTACATGTGTCAGCGGATGATTGTATCCATCTGTCAAACCCATGGTTAGGTCCTTAGTAATATGCTGTAACTAGACCAGCTAACTCTACTGAGAAGACAGTGTAATACCAGGGCAGCCCCACCAGCTGTGCAGCTGGGAGTGGACCACAGGTGATGTGGGGGTGAAGGCAGGCAAGAGATGCCAGCAACCCTAAGAAGGAGGAGGGGACCAGGTCACCAAGTAGTAAGATAACAGCTAAGATGTGAGTAACTCCCAGAGGGCCAAAGCTGTGATGAAGAAAGTCAGAGCCAGAGGAAGGAGTAGCTATGGCTACCTAACAGAGGGAATTACAGCCCAGCAGAGAGGATACCAGCAGAGAAGAAGGGATGATATCCACAAAGACATTAGAGCTGGAAGTGAGTAGTAGCCAGCCAAAGCTGGCTGGGAGGAGGCAGATAGAAGAGCTACCCTATAGTGTGGAGGAGGATCCCAAGGACCTGGGTAGTAGGGTGCCAGCGGACCTGCTAGGAAGAGGGGGAGGAGGAAGAATAAGTCCAGGTAAGGCAGGCATAATGATACAGCTGCTAGCTGCACCCTATGGTCACAGGAGCTACTTGTTTTTCAACTACCCAGTAGGTATATTACTACTTGTCTCATATAGTTCCATGTTTTCAGAGAGAAAGTATGACTTTGTGGATGGCATACCAGTACCATGCTGTAAGAACAGGCAGGAAATGACTTCCCATAGTACAGAGTACCATCAAACAGACTGACTAAGTTGCTATTCCCTCTTAGAGAAAAGCTGACTGTACAAATACTAAGCAAGTCTAGTGAAAGTAGGGTAGAGGAGAAAGGACTCGGCGCCATAGGTGGTCAAGAAGTAGGGGGTACCATAGGCAGTCCAGAAGTAGGAGGTGCCATAGGCAGTATGGAAGTAGGAGGCACGATAGGCGGTCTGGTGGTAGGAGGGTCTAAAATCTAGGTCCAGAAAGGATCAGGACATCAGAAGCAGGAAAGCACGGAGTTGGGACTCGGATGCCAGGGTGCTAGGGTGCCGTATCCTGAGTAAGGATTTATGTCCTATACATCCTATGCATCAGACATACAGGATATACAGGACGCAAGTATTTGACTTTGCTAATATACAATTTATTAAGTCTGCACTTCTTTATGTTAAATCTTTGCCAATTACTAAAAAGTAATTCCTATGTTATCTACCATAGGTTTTCTACTATTAAATTTTGTTATTTAATTTACAAGTATTTACCTATGGGTAACCATACTAATTCCTAGATTCTAAATGCAGCAAAATTAATATTACCTCTCTAAGTATTTATCATCAATTATGATAATTTTCCTAGTACTTATTATCATAATAGCTTAGCCCAAAAGATAACAATGCCTACTACTTAATTGAACTATAAGACCTCTGTCAATACAATATTTTTTATAATACCAACTAGTGTATTATTTCTTGTTAATATCTTGACATTTTGAGAGTTAGATACTTGAGATACTATTACATACAACTATCCATGAGTAAAGACATTATTTTTCAAGTAAATTCCAACTGTATCTAATAAGTGGCTCTTGACTTTTTTGATTGTTATTACAAATGCCAAGCAAACTACATACTGCCTCCTATTAAGTCAAAAGCTAAAATAACTGTCTAGATTGCTTGTAATTAGAATGGGTGACATATAGACCTTTTGCTTACTGCTTGTGTCAGTAAGAATAACTCCTCAACTGAAATTTCTTTCTAAGTATATAATCTGAAGTCTAGTGCAATTACAAAGACTATAAAGTAGACTCAGATTTGTTAAAAGTATAACAGTAGTACTGATCTTTAGTAATAACTGATAGTATGGCATTTCTAACAGTATAAGTAAGTTCAGATACTGACTGGAATAGAGTTCAGCAGCTTCTTCTGTAACTGTATGAGTACTAAAATATATTGTGGAATCTCCAGGTAGTAGATCTAATACTACATCATTCATGTTGGCAACATCAATATTATAGGCTACTAAAATAGCTCTTCCAGTAAGATATTTAGATATAGGTACATCAGGAAAAATTTCAACTTGCGTCCTGTATGTCCTGTGCGTCAGACGCACAGGACACACAGGACGTAAACCGTTAATTAGGACGTACCGGCACTGCCCCTGGCGTCCGGACCCCTGCTTCCCTGCCGCACTGTATCCGGATGTTATCTGGACGCTGACCCCTGCATGCCATTCATCCTGAAAGCTGTCACCATCTTGCCCCTGCGTCTAGATGCCCCTCTTTGGGTCCCAGTAGCGTCTTGAGTCACCCCAATTCTTCTGCCTGGCATCCCGACGGACCTAGACTGCCCTTTGTCACCTCGGGGGATCCCTCCCGCTCAGATCCCATCATGATCTCGTCAGGAGCTCGCGATCTATATCTCCCCGCTCCTGGTACTCTACAATCCAGGGCGTCTGCGTCCAGATGATATGACTTAACCCCGGACGTTGTGACGCGTTATGTTCTCCTCCAGATTATCTTGTGCCTGGCGCTCAGATCTGGACTTTTAGACTTACCCGGTAAGGTATCTAGATTTGGCACAGGCGAAACTGGCCTGGTCGGGACGCCTTCACCATGAGCCTACCCTAAGCCTGATCGTTTTGGAGTCCGGAATTCTATGTCAGGTTTGCGGTGCCTTCGGAATCCTGGGCGCACACTTCTTATAGAATCTGGACGCTGTCCACTACAGCGCCTCCAATATGGAGATCTGCTCACATTTGACTAATGTTTATTGACTTGAACTCTACAGGGCCATCCCGGCTAGACTATTACATCTGGTGATGTTTACTAGAACCGATTTTCTCCCCCCCCCTGTCGCGGCTTCTTGCCATAGTTGCTCAAACCCTTTCATTATGAACATGCTCTTTCTGCATCTGTCACTCCCAAGTCAGGCGATGCCACGAGTCTCCCTGCCGGTGCCCACATCCAGCGCCCGCTTGCCATCTCCTAACAGATCACTAGCGTCAAAATTGCCCCCTTGTAGCGTCCCCAAATCCTGTGAATCCTCCAGACTGAGCGAGAGCTGAGAGCTAAGGTGTCTGAAATCAATATTCTGGCTGTCTGTCGCCGAACGTTCTGTGACTTCAAGGGGATCCTTTTGACTTGTCAAGCTACAATTGAGAAACTCTAGTCCGTCACCATAGGGCATCTGGCTGCTATCTGCAGTTTCATTTGTGCCCTGCGACAAACCCCTGCTGCGCCGGAAGCCGAACCTGGGGATCATGGGCGAGTCAGTGAGTTCCTAGCTATGGTGATAGGGCTGACGCTGGGCGGAGTTCGATTTCCGGCGTTCTAGTTCTGTACTCACGGCATCTCAGTCATCATCATAGCCTTCCAGCCGATCCTGTTGGATGCCATAGTCTTGCTCCATCTTTTTTTTCGATAGTTTGATGAGCACTTTGTACAATCATCTCTTGGACACTGATGAGACATTTACGCCAAGTTTGTCTCTGCTGTTCAAACAGGTCTTATTTGTTTTGTGACAAGTTAGCCAGATGCACGGCCGACGTACAACAGGAATTATATGTCCTCACTGGCAATCAGCTCAGGCTTGAAGTCCCTCTACTCGGCGTAGATCCCTGTTTGCCACGCCCTGAGGGTATGGCAAATTATTGCGCAAGTCAAGCAAATCATGATGCAGTTGATCATGTCGATGAAATTGGGGTCTACGAGACCTCGCGTTTTCTTTCTGGCAAAGTACTTACCATATATTGCGTTTGGGATCTGTGGAGCAAGGAATTGTAGATGTAGACCCTGTGTCCAGTTCATTGGAGGTCTGCCCTGATCAGTACTGCTGGATGCTTAACCACAGGAGACAAACCTTGTACCCTTTCAGGTCACATATAAACCTGTCATCTTTCAGGAGATGGTCCACCGTCCGTGCAGTAGCCCTGCGGTCTTCTGTGAGCCCATATAAATTTACTATGTTATTCTTCACATGGTAGACGAACTGTACTCATACGCAAATGAGTTTCGTGCGTATCTTTCACTATTAGTACCATACCTGACATCTCAACACGTCAAGCTGACTTTACTTACTATGATTAGGCTGTCCTCCGATGGCTCCATTCGCTCTGCAGGAGGAATGGAATGCTGCGCCTGACGCCAAACGTGCTGCACTCTAGACGTCAATATAACTGGATTCGGGAGTGGGTCAACAAAAAGAGTATAATTGAGAATTAGATCCTTTGCCAAGTCTAAGATGGTTCGTTCAGGACCCATGACCTTATTTCGCCTCGTGCTAGTTCCATTCCAGCTCTCTTGATGACTAGCAGGACTTAAGCTTCTAACATCCGATGACTATGCACTATCGCGGTCCAGGGGAGAGGAAAATCATCCTAAACTTGATAATGGAAAGACAGGCGGGTTATAGGCACTACCGCGAATTATCTGCCTGGGAAGAGTTGCCATGCACTGAGAATCATCTGCACACTGTGAGCTAGCGCTGGTTAAAATACTCACTATTTTTGCCCAGCTGCCCCCACAGCTATTTGCTGCTTGTGTCATGTGACGATGTTCTGATGTGGGTCTGTCGGCGGTATCGGAGTCTGTATCTGGTTCAGTTTCGGCTGACTCCTGTGACACCTGATACTTTTCACTGCTATCGTCAGATACATGCACCATTTCTGCATTTCCCTGGCCATCGGGTTCAGTTTCATGTTCAGTACACAGCGTACTCTTGCTTGTAGTACTGCGCAGGCTCTTGGGCGGTCACACTAATTGGCTCGCAATCGGTGTCGGAGAAGAATGACAACGGGACAGCTGGTCGTTCGACCGTCTGCTAGGGGAGCTGTGAGCATTGTTTTGCTGGTATTTGGATCTTGATGTTGGTTTCGCGGATGCCGTGGCATCAGGCCCGACGTCGCGTTTATGCCCTGATAGATTAGCAACTCGGGGGGCCGGCTGAATGTGTGAAGATGCTTGTTCTTTTGGTATTTTTTAATTGACGCTTTGATATCACAGAGAAGAAAGGATATGAAGAAAGGCCAGATTTCTATCGCGAGCACAGAGAAGGTCTGGGGTTTGTTTGGTTTTCTTGTATCCAGTGGGACGCGCCAGGTCTTATACGCTAGGGCTAAGGGGTAATTGGTATAATCACAGTCTGTCACTCAGTATTGTTGCGAAAGATTCCGCCACAAATTGACACCTTTCGGGGTTCGGCGTGGCACTCATGATTGAATAACACTGTCCTACACTCGGCCGTCTTAGCACATGGTGAATCTTGGGTGAAAAAGCTATCATTCTACAATGTTACAAGAGCATTGTCTATAAAATGTAATTTCGGGAATATTCAACCATGTGTCCATAACAAAAACATAGCAGAGTGTAATCGAGTACTCGACTATCATCGGATGTCCCAAGTGTTGAGTGATATGAAATTGAAAGTTGAACCGAATGTAAAGCAGCTATTCAAGCCAAATCTAGCCACAAACAGTAGAGTTACGTGACAAGATGTGTTACTAGACACTTAGGCCGCCTGAAAGGGACTAGGGGAAACAATGTTTATGTCTTGGAGTGGAATTAGTGCGGCCGAACATCGGTTCAAACATCCTAACAGGAAGCAATAGGCATGATCAGGGGGCGGTGACTTGAGGTGAGGCCCAAAATGGACTGGGACGGCAAGGTTCTAAGAATCGTGATTTTATTCTACGCAAAGGCGGTCATGAATATGAGATTTGCCAGCAACGGGGGGGTAGGAATGCCAGGCGCCCGACTGCAGGTCTGAGAGTAAGAATGCCTGATTTGAACATGGAAGTAGGATACATCTGATGATTGGTAGTGGAGAAGAATACAGGGTATAGACGCTGAAACAATGAAAATTGGGCATAACAGATACCAGAGGCCCAACAACAATACAGGTGGGTCCAATACTACTAGAAGACGTCAAAGCAAAAGAAAAAGCGCATATAGCAAGCCCGACAATGGGGTAGAAGTTTACACGAGACCCAGAAAGACGCAGAAGAAGGACTTCATCATGGGGGTGGGGGGCGTAGATCTATGGAATCTAGAACTAAACGACAAAAATGAAGTCGTCCGCCTTGGTGCCAGATGCGGAAAACATCAGTACAGCAATGCAACATCATGGAGACAACCGGCAGAGATTCAAGGGATCCCTGACCAAACAAAAAAGATACTAGTAGCGTCTGCCTCAGTGCCAAACGCGAAAAAACAAGTACGCCTCCTTACAATTCCAAAAAAAAACACCTCCTGTCTAAACTGCAAAGAGCACAAAATACTTCGGCATTAAACTAGAAAAAGAAAAAAACCCCTCCATGCCAAACCCGAAAACAAAACACCCAAAGAAGAACCCCTCTTGGTACAACTAAAAAAAAAAATAATATCATCCAAGACCAGAGTCTTATCAGTTGTAGGCAATCTGACGTCGGGACTGGTGGTGCCCACGGGGAGTCGAGGTCGGGTGGCGTGAATCGTGCTCTTTAGGGTGGAGGGGCACAGCATTGCCTGGGGCTTTTCCTGTACTCTTGGGCGATTTGGAGGAATTCTGGTGCCCCTTTGGGGTATGTGTTTCTCCAGCATCTGGGAGAAAAGTAGTAGCTGGCGCTGGAGGAGTAAGAGCGGGAGGCGGGGGAAGCATTTAGGACATGGGGGGGGGAGGAACTAGAAGCAAAGCGTCAGGCAGTGGGAGGTGAGGAGAGGCGGGCGGCGCTTTGGGGATATGGGTTGTGGGGTCAGGGGGGCGAGCCAGTTCAATTTCCAATGGACGTAGAGAGACGCTGTGGAATGTGCCATCATGCCCACATCCACATGCTTGAGACACATGGCCAGCTGCCGGATTCCGCATGTATTCAGCCATCCAAGGTATGTTCTCAAGAATCTCCCATATGGATCTCTCCTTCTCCTGTCTGGACGGCCCAGACAGCAGTGGGTCAGACTCTGTTGACTGACACAGGGGGGTTTCTGGATGACGACAGGAGCTTGGGACTCTGCTGGTAGATGCTGCTGGTTTATGAGCCTGATTTCCTGACCGGACCAACGAGGAAGCTGGCTGTCCTGACTTGCGCGGTTGTTGGGCAGGGGCGGTGGGAGTCTGTTCTGGGGAGCGGGCGGGGCTAGCAGCGGGGGACTGTTCTCGGGGGTGGGAGGGGCCAGGGGCCGGGGACCATTCTCAGCGGCGGGAGGGGCCAGCGGCGGGGGACTGTTCTCCGGGACGGGAGGGGCCAGTGGGAACAACAGGATTTTTGGGGGGTGGCTTGGGCAGGGTGGGGGAGTACACACTCCCTGACCAACTCCGCGTCTGGGCTTCAGAGTTGTCACTTTCTTGTTCCTATTGATGTGGTTAGCTATTAGGTGTTGATCATAAAGTTAGCTGAACTCGGGTTAGATACTGGGACTTATGTTCTGCTCATCATCTATAAAAATCGCTTCGGCGCCCGGAGTGCCTAGCCCTTCATCCTCTCCAAATTCACAGTCCATTTCCTCGCCCTCAAACCCATCGTCAGTGTCGCTTCTTTCATCCACCTCCTGCCTGACTCCCGGGATATCAGCTAGCTGTCCATGGTGATCCCAGATATCCTTGTCGAAAAAAGAATGCAGCCCAAGAGCAAACTCCGGCGTGCATGCTCCCTCCACTCCACTGTCGCGTGACTCGACGACCATGAGATCGAGAGGCCCATTTCCGTCCTGCCGGTTGGCCAGGACCCACACGCGAATGTCATTATCCTGATACAAGAAGATTAGTTCCAACAAAGGGAGGGCTTTTGAGGGGTTCCGGCATAACAAACTGGTGCCTGGACCAGTCGCACCGATCAGATACCGAGGATACTGAATTTGCTCCTCAACACGCTGCACCTTAACCACCTGGAGCACCTTGTTGATGCTCTGGTAATCCAGCACACCCCAGGCTAGCCCCTGGTTGGGATGGCTAGAGTACCATGGGTGGTCAAAGAATGGGTGCTCCGTGGCCAGAGCACCTGTTCTGGGTACAATGTGCATCCTGATAGCCTGTTGGCAACGATGCTCGGACCAAAGGGGCTCCACTACTATTAATACATTTTAGCAAATAGTACGAACTCACAAATCACCAAGATGACGTACTCAAACCTCCCACCACCTCGTCACTTGAACCTCCCACCACCTCGTCACTTGAACCTCCCACCACCTCGTCATCCCTCCCCAGTTCTGCTCGGGCTCTCTCGTTCGTCGTCTGAAGCTTCTTGGCCACATCCCGGACCAGGAGCCTCATGTGACGTCCGAGTTTGCGGACGTCTTCAAGCTGGTACTTGGATTGTACCAGCTTGAAGCGAGCGGAAACTGGGGGAAGGGAGCGGGCGAATATGGAAATTGATCCCCATCGAGCTTCGGTAAGCCGGGCAGGATCCCACTTAAGCGTGCTGATGTACGCCTTGACTTGGGCGAGCTAGCTCATGTACGCCTCGGTAGGCCACCACGAATCATGGAACCCTTACCAGCTTTTGGTGTAGGCAATATCACCGAACCGCCCTCTGAGAGAGAAATGTAAGCTATGAGAAAAGCTGTTCGGCAAGTCTTTTTAGTTGGGCTATCACTTACTTGGAATCCTCCACCGGCGGGGTGAAAGACAGCTTTTGGTTGTGTTTCAGGGCATGGCTGATCACAAATGTTAGCTAGGGGCTCCCTATAGTATAGTCAATTAGATCAACATTTGAGGAGTTCTTATGCTCGTTTCCCTACTCCAATTTGGGCTGCTGCACGTGGCTGATTCTTCCTGCATTTCTCACTGCTCCCAGTGCCGGCATCGCCCTCAGTCATTGGGCATTTAAGACAGATAGATAGGTTAGTATCGCTAACTCTTTGAGAAAGGGTTTTGACGAACACAACTTACTTCGATTTTTGGCCCGGGGTCTGCGTGGTCTTGGGAGGCATTTTCAAAAACTCGGATGGAGGGTGGGGTGCGTTCGCCTATGGAGCGCCACCGGAGCAACCCTAAGCTGAGCATAAGGGAGTAAGGGGGGGGACACACAATGTTTGTGATGCGGAATCGGCGCCAGGAGAGCGCCCCCAGGTGGGGTCCCCAGCAAAGCCACAAAAGAAAGTCAAGAACACACACCAAGCCCGTGATGCTAATCACAGGGTGTTTGAGAAGGCCAACCAAGAGGGGTACGGGGCAATACCTTGATCCGGGGCGCCAGCAGAGCGTAGAAGATTAAAGTCAAGAAAAAAGACCGAGTCTGTGATGGGGATCCGTGGAGTGTGTCTGGGAAGGCCAAGGTCGAAGAGAACTTGAGGGTAGAACTTGGAGTGGTGAAGAATGATAGTTGTATGTGGAGGGAGGAAGAACGAGGCGTGAAGGTACACTGGCACGTCTTATCCTCTGTTGCGCTAGCATGACGCCATGCGTGTTTGGTACACAAAATTCGCCGATCTACGGGCAGTTTGATGACCACCACTAGAGCCTCATCTTATTTTGGAATCCAAACTACCCCTCTCCACCCCCATCATCAAGCCAGTATGCTGGCGACGTCCACCACACACAGCATATCACTGGGTCACATATGATAGACTTACTCATACACAAGGTACCATATTAATTGAAAGGTTGCCCGATCGGCATCATGAATCACAGATGACACAACCGCTAACATAAACTAAATCTAGGAAATTGTGCCCATTGGCCCCCGCGACGTCCAATCCATTACATTAGAATCCAAGGAGTTAACGGTGGTGTGATTCATGGGCTCCCTCTTCTGCTTGACAAACCGCCCCTGGCACAGCTGGTAAGGGGCGGTGCATCTAGGCAGACGGCACGCGGTTATCATCAGAAGGACCTTCTGCCTCCCTGTTGAGCCCGGGTACTCGATAATGCATCAGACCCACTGGCGCACCAGGATCGCATCCCCAATCGATTACATCAGCTTCGTTAAGATAAGCATGCCCCTGGATTGGCGGGGTTGATGGCCTCCCGTTGTGTCTATCCCGGTAACAGTGCACAAGGAGAACCAGTAGGTCTTGTTTGACAGGGTTCGAGAGTAGCCAAGTACGTAGCATTTCATGGCCTTCAATGAACACCACCTCAACCAAAGGTAGTGGTTCGTCGGGAGACTCGAGGAGCAACCAGCACCCCTCACCTGTAGTGCCAATAATGTACCGGATTGGGTGGTTTGGTACCCATCTGACAATCATGGTGCACAATCCGCGGAAATCATAGGAATCTAACTCACAGAACTGCATGCCGTAGATATGGAGGTGTCGCCAATGGAGAGTCAAATTTTTATTACCATGAGCCTGCCCCTGGCTTCCCTCCCACTGGGACGGCCAGACCCAAACGAGACGCACCGCATGGGGGAGCCCAAGGAGCGCGTTCCAATCTGTACTATTGCATTTAGTAAGTAAAACCCTGATCTTAGGGGGGAGATAATCTAACCTGTCAGCCATTGCCAGCGGTAGGGTACAACGATATTGTCTGGGGGTGCCGCCTGGACCTGCGGCATCAGTTGTTGAGGGGCATTCTGGCTTGCATTGGCAGCCTGGACTTCTGCAACCTGTTGAGGAGCATTGGAACTGGCATTGGCGGCCTGGACTCCCACTGCATTTTGCAGAGGGGCATTCGGGGCACCTTGAGGAGCCAGCCCTGCGTTTGCCCCCAATTGGCTAGGGTACCAGTGCGTTGAGCCGCCCCCAACTAGGCCTGCTTGAGGAATAGAGCCTAGACCGTCATTCTGGCCGGCATCACCACCCTGGACTCCCCCTACTTCTTGATGTGGGGCGTTTGGCACACCTTGGAGAGCCAGGCCTGCCTTGGGGGCTGGCAATAAATGTCCCCAGTTAGCTAGGGCGCCAGGCGGGAGGAACGTAACGTCGATGGCCACGTCTTGTAGGGCCATTGTTGGGCCCTGTTCTCCTTGACCTGCTTTAGCTAGTATAGTGTTCGTCAACCTTTTGCTACAATCCTTGAGAAGATGAATGATGGCATCATTGATGGCATTAATCCTGGCAGGGTTCTAAGAAGCTTGTGCAGTCACTAGGCTGTCGCAAGCTGGGCGCAATCTCCTCATACCACGGAGGATGTCCAAGAAACATTGTTTGGTAGAGCATGGACATTGGTATAGTTTCTTGATAGCATCTGATCTTTAACTGTCTGTCGCCATTTATCATAGAGCTGACTATTGTCGTTGGTGAATCCGATGAGTGTCTTCTGCTGGGTGATTTTTTGACCTTGGTCGGGGCCCTTGGAACCAATTGTCCCAGTCAGCGTAATATCGGGAATCCCTTACACTCGCCCCAGGGGCGCGTTCACCCCCGGCCCAACATTGGGCATATGAACGTTCTGCAAACAGTTGTTATCTGCATTCATTTCGTCAGATTCAGGGTCTAGATCGTTGAGGGACTTGATATTTGAGTGTTGTCAATCTCGCGAATACTGTGCGTTGTGGACACTTTAGTTAGTACGCCAGAGACTTCCCTTCCCATATGCAATGATTACTTTATATATCCGAGTCCCTGACGCGTAGGCAACTTGAACAAATTCAAATTTCACACCTTGACGCTCAAGATGTCGAGGCAGTTATCTGATTCATGATAGAAGTAGAGGATGGAGAGGTCCTAATGAAACCATATTCCTGAACTTCAAAGCGAAGATAGTGGATCACACGTGATGCGGCACCGCCTGCGCTAAACCTGTTCGACATTTCAATGCGTCTACCTCGTGGACCTGCCGGCGTCCTTCCATGCGCACCGCCCTAAACCAAATCATTTGATTCACAATCCTGCATTTGCTACACAATCTTTTAAACACCGACTATACTCACTGCTGCCATGCCTGTCAAAGTTCGTTCTGTCATAGGAAATATGCCCGGGCTGGTCCTTACAACAAGCATCTACGACTGGCACACGGCACTCTGGGCATTCCCCAGTTGTTCACGATACAGCATACACCCTCTACCGATTGTATTAACCAAGCGGAAGGCGACGCCTTGCTCCCAATCCCCCTAACCCACGGCGGGGAGCAGATGGATTTGGATTATAAATCCGATGTAGACCTGACGCCCCCACTGACGCGGAAGCAATCGTCAACACCTCCCTGGCGCTGGGCCAACTGGCGCATCATCCTCCCGCTGGGTAACCTATTGGATATGTAAAGGGATTTGAAGAGGAGCTAAGGAATTTGAGCGCAAACCTGTGGGCTCCCTTTCCCACTGCACACAGTTTCAAAGTTGCCTCTTGGTTCATTGAGAGTAAAGTCCCGAAGTCACAGATTAATGAGTACGTTTCAAGCAGACTTGATGATTCGGCATCGGTCAGCTACGGTTCAATGCATACGCTCGAGTATCACCTCTGCTCACTGGATCCGTAGGGCGCATATCTACAATGGTTCGACGGCCAAGTTGACGACCGCGAGAGAACATTGCCTTTCTTCCACCGGAACATCCTTGACTATGTTAAATATCGTCTGTGCCAGATAGCGTACAGTGATGATTTTATTTACGCCCCACAGCGCGAATATGATCCGAATAGACAGAGGATATTTGCAGAAATGCACACTGGTGATTGGTGGTTGGACATCCAAGTACAGTTCCAAACGCGTGTATACAAGGCAAGAGCCAAAGGAACTAACTAACGACAGGAGACTCTTCCCCCCTGTGCCACGGTGGTTCCGATTATTAGAATGTCAGATCAGATGCAGCTCAGCAACTTCTCTGGCGACAAGAAGGCGTGGCCTGTGTATATTACTATTGGGAACCTTCCGTCGGCGAAGTGCAACAAATCCAGACTGGTGGCAGTTCTCCTTCTCACGGTATTACCTATCCAACCAAAGTTTTCAAAGTCCTCATCTGCGAACGAACTCCAGCGACAAATAAATGCCGATACTTTACAGGCCGTCTTCAAACTTGTATTTGAACACCTACAAGAAGTATCCCTGTGTAACGACCCTACGAAATAGAGCTATGGTAACCTACGTCTACGCCCATACAAAAGACCAAGAGGTTAGATGGTAGACGAGGTGGATATGCAGGCGCATATCTACGAGATATCTGATGGTCCGGATATCTCTAAGAACAGAAGGTACTTAAGGAATAGGTGTACCTAAGTAGTAGTTATAACGTGACAATGCCCGTTCTAGCCTATGGATAGGTTAGAAGGCCGGGTGAGTTTACCCTGCCTAAGGAGGTCACGTTACCCTACCATGGAGACCGGTTTCGTGTCACCATGGACATACTTACCCTACCTTTGGGACACTATTACCCTACCTTCCGTCGGAAATGTTCTCGGAAGAATTTCGGGAAATGTTAGGATTGTTTGTTACGCAATAACGATCGACGGGCACTTGATTGCACTTTCATCGGAAGACTACGGGAGGAGCTATAGTGCTCCGAACAAGCTGTAACTTGGTAGAATTATTCCTAACAGGTACCTGCGGCCCCAGGGTTCGCCCCGGGCGTCATGGGCCAAAATGGGTGGAGTTGCCGTTATGCTAGTTAAATGGAATCTATGAAGACATGTCCATAACACTGTATGCGTCGTCGCCGTCCGTCCGACCGGAAGCTGTTCGCAGGATATATAAGGGGGCCAAGGTGAGAAGGTCAGGTACCTTCTCCAAAAGGAACGGAGTAAAACGGACCAAAACTGACAGAGTTAGCGTGAACTATCTCGAAGGGTCCCCAGAGTAGTCCCGGGTAGTGCCGGAGACATCTGGGAAGGTTTTACGCCAATCATGCCTACACGTGCCCCTTTGCCATAGGCTCTTTGTGGGTTGTTTGAGGACTCTAATAGCATGACACTTATCACGGTGAGTGGTGTGCCGGGGGTAAGGGACCATGGGTAGCGCCCATGGGTCCCGCCGCCGACACAGCA
>LN890976.1:433696-478613 GCA_900010015.1 Tuber aestivum
TTGCCCGGGCGTCCTTTGGATTCAGCATCTGATACTCAGCGCCCAAATCTTCCGCGACGCCATCTTTTCAACGGTACCTTCGACGTCTACCCAGTGCCAATATTGGTAGAGCTAGAGCTTGTTATGAAAGTGGTCTTCACCCTGGAGGAGTTTTGGCGGAGTTCTGGCAGAGTGCTGACTTTCACGCCAGACTGCCCGGGCGTCCTTTGGATGCAGCCTCTGGTACTCGGCGCCCTGATTCTACGCGACGCCAGCTTTCCAATGGTACCTTGGACGTCTACCCAGCGCCAATATTGGTAGAGTTACAGCCTGTTATGAAAGTGGTCTTTACCCTGGCAGTGTGCTGACTTTGATGCCAGAGTGCTCCCGCGTCCTTTGGGTGCAGGTTCTGAGACTTGGCATCCAGATTCTACTTGACACCAGCAGTGCAACGGTGCTCCAGAAGTCTTCTTAACGTTAATATTGGTGCAGTTATCTCCTGTCAGGTGAGTGGTTTGAGTCAGATTTATAGTAAAGGGTTGGGGCAGGACGAGGCGGAGGGGGGGGAGCGCTTTCTTTCTGTGCTATGTATTATAGAACCGACTTGAATATGATGAGAAATAGTATTTATTTGCAAGGTTTCAGAATCTACATATGTGACCTGGGTCACAAGGTCTAATTCTGGTATTGCAGTAGTGCTTGCTTGCGTTCTGACTGTATCCTGAGTTCTGCCACCAAGGCTCGCTTGCATTCTGGCTCCATCCTGAGTTGTGGCACCAAGGCTCGCTTGCGTTCCGGCTGCGTCCTGAGTTCTGGTGCCAAGGACTGTTGCGTCCTGAGACTCGGTAGCTGCCGTCTTGCGTCCTGATTAACGGTTTGCGTCCTGTGCGTCCTGTGCGTCAGACGCACAGGACACACAGGACACAAGCTTTTATTTTTGCTGATGTATGTCCTAAAGTGTCCTGTAATATGGGAGTCATGCTTCGCTGCCATGATCTTATCACTCAGATCTCGCGTGTTCGGAATATACCACCTATTCTTGTACCAGAGATCTCTTTCTATGGTTAGATTGTAGTCAACTTCTTTGTCTTCTGCTGACACTGCCTTTAAGTCCTTTATATAAACAGGATCTTGTCTTGCAGCTATATGCAATGTATCTAAGGATGCTGATTGTAGGTGGTAGCCTTGACAGGCTCCCAATAAGTATGGTTGTAAGAGGTCTCGCTCCTGACCTAGAACCCATTGTCTGGGGTGAAAAGATTACTTTTGTGTCTCTGACCAAGAATTACTCTCCCCCTCAGCGTAGTAGTCTCTATGTCTAAACAGTACATCTGCCTTCATATTCAGTCTTCCTTCATGGTAATATTGATCAGCTGCAGGAATTCTGCCCAGTCATGTTCCCAGCTGTTGAGGATTTTAGTACTATTAAAGTTCTCCAAATTCATATGATCTATATCAATTGCAATCTCACCCTCTACCGACATTAACTAATGATCCTATTCCTTAAAAGCTGCCACTATGGCAGTCATCTCCTTATCATGAACATCATAATTAATCTCAGCTGGGTGGAATTTCCTAATATAAAAGGCTACCGGGTGCCACTTCTTATCTTTACACAGTTGTAACAGTATGGCACCTAATGCAAAGTCACTTATATCCATCTCCAATCTAGTGGGTCAGACAGGATCGCAGTGTGCTAGGATTAGCACTGAAGTAAATGCTTTCTTTAAATACCAGAAAGCCTGATTACATGCAGGGGTTCAATCAAATGAGATATCCTTCTTAGTAAGGTCTGTCAAAGGTTTCACTATTTTACCAAACCCTTCTATGAAACTTCTATAGAAGTTGGTGAAGTCCATAAAACTTTGGACTCTGACCATATTAGTTGGTAGATTCTATTGCAATATGGAATCCAGCTTTCTGTTGTCATTGATATTCCCTTCCTGGATCTCCAGTAACCCAAGAACTCAATCTCACGCCTGTGGAAGAACAACTTTATTATCTTGGCATACAGTCGAGCTTCTCTCAGCCATTCCACAACTCTTCTTACCAGAGTGATGTGTTCCTCTATGGTCTCAGAATAAATCAGGATATCATCTATGTAAGCGATGACACCTTCATTCAGCATGTCCTGGAACATATTATTTATGATAGTCTGAAAGGTAGCAGGAGGATTGTACAGTCCAAAAGGCATTACCTTAAAATGGTACAATCCATACTGCCAATGAAAAGGAGTGAGCTCTTCATGAGCGTGTGCATCCTTATCAGTCTTCTTAGTTATACAGACCCCCCAATATCTATTCTTGAGGTCCATTAATATATATACTATCGCTTTTGCAAGCATTCCTCTCAACTCATTTGTTAATAGGAGAGGATACTTATTCTTCACCATAATCTTATTCAGCTCTTAGTAATCTATCACCAATTACAATGAGCTATCAGGCTTTGGGACAATTAGTATAGGAGCTGCAGATGCAGAAGTAAATCTTTCTATCTTCCTGGTTCTTAATATTTCATTGAGAAACTCACAGAGCACTTTCAGCTTCTTCTCTAATAGTGGACAGAGAGGCCGGAACGGAGGTTCTGTTCCTGGCATTAAGCCAATCCTATGATCGTACTTAGAATGCACTGGTAGTGCATCTATCTGTTCTTGACTAAAGATGTTCCCATAATCCTTATACTCAGGTAACAGTTGAATAGTAACAACTTTGCCCTACTTATTGGCAAGCTGTATTGTCCCCAGAAAATATCCATTTTCAGGATCTTCTATCAATAGTACCTCATCCGACATATATACTAACTGCCTCTACTCTATCAGGTAATTCGCCTTGCAGAAATCTGAGCACCAGGTCAATGATCCTACTTTTCAAACTATGTCAGTGTTGTGATCCTTTAGCAAGAATATTGTGAAATAGCCGTTGACCCTAGTGTCGGCTAGATCAGCTATCTCGAAGCACATACTATTCACATCATCACCAATCTTCAAGTCCAACTCTTTGGTATAACCAAGACCCAATCCTAGGATGTGGTTACTGCTTGTATCCTTTATTGGAGTATGAATCCTCCTCTGTATACAAGGAGCTTGAGTACTCTTAATCTATTAGCTACTTAGTACAGGACCAGTAGCTCCACTATCTAATAACAGCAGCGCTTCAGTACTTAATTGCCTACACCCTATATGCCAATCTAGTATTACTCATCAGTGAATAGATTTGCTATGCTTTGGTGGGCTAGAGTGCTGTGCCTTCTTCGTTTGTCTTACAGTACTGATTCTTGGTAGTCTCTTGCCTTTTAATATAACAGTGGCCACAACAGGTTGGTAAACCTTTTCAAGAATAGTTTTAAGCAGGGGAATTGGCAAGAGTGGTGGTTTGCTATTACACCAGCATGATTTCAGGTCCTAAACTGTTCTTAGATAAACTTGAAAGATAACTTTTTATTTAAGGCTAGCCTAAAACCAATTCAACTGTACAAAATGACTGCTCCATATAAGACAAGAAAATTCATGTGCTCTCTAGGGATGCCTAGTCAACTGGTGCCAAACAGGGCATCTTTTTGCCCCATCCAAATATCATGCAGTTTCCATTTTCTAAAGCAACCCCTCAGACCACAATGCTCATCCAAAGAAAAACTTGAAAGTAATTCCCCCGGAAATGTCTAACATGAAATAATATTACTACCCATAAGAAATAACAGAACCCAAGAACTTGAAGAAAACCAAACACCACATGCAACTATAATATCTACCTGACAAGGTAGTCTTCTGACACTCTTGCATCAAAGACTTTGTTAGTACTGAAGAGCTAGTCATCATGGATTGGTTCTTACCTTAATCCATTCCACTTGAGTAGCCATCTATTTCCCTTGAGACCTTCATTGATCTCACTCTAGGAAAATTAGCTTCAGTCATTCTGTCTTTGGATCAGGTTCTTACCTTCTCTAATATCCATATCAATCTTCATAATAGTCGGAGAGGATTTGCAGGCTTCCAAGAGCCTGGGATCAAAGGATGACAGATGAGACCCTTCAATATACTTAAATTGCTTATTGCTACTTGTAGAGGTGTCTATCTCAAGTTGTGGCCATTTCGCTCCCACTGTATTCCTCACAGCCTGAATGACAGGGGAGGTTACTGAACCCTGTCTCCAGAAATGTCCTTCTCTCCCACACTTACTGCATTATTTGTTGTTGCATCGTTCATCAGTTAGGCTCTGAGGGATATCTCGATGAGCAATAGTATACTCAGATATTCCTGCCTGCTTTCTGGCACCAACATTAGAAGTCTTCTGTTTCTTCTTATGTCTCCAACCCAAACCTTTCTCTTTCTTCTTAACCTTCCAGATGGTTTAGAAGCTTCTTTCTCTCGTCTCTCTCATGGTTTCATGGGCTTCTCATCTATGAGATGTCCAAAACCCTTGGTGTCCTCCCAGTTGTAACCGACCTGTTAGAGCCAATCTAGGTAGTTATTGAGGACTCGGGGTGAGACGCCTTCAACACCCATGATTCCTGAAGTTTGGGCATTATCCTGGCCATAACCTTATCCTTAACCTGTCGTATATCTGTAAAGTTCAGGTTATACATAAGATCGATAACCTTGTCCAGGTATTGACTAGTTTGGTTGGAGATCATTACTAAGTTATTCTACTCTAAGAAATTCTTATCCTGATTCACATTATCACCCCCGTGAAGCTGCTCCAAACATTCACAGAAACCCTTCTATGTGTTGAGGGGGCCATCCTTTCAGAAAGTCATACCTGCTCACTTAGCAGCTTGAGAGTTGCTGGGTACATGTATTCCTAGGTACCAGCTGTTGGCTTAGTCTTTAAGAAGAGGTATGACTATGTTGATCTTATCCATGTCTGTCAGCCAGTAATCGGAGAAGTATTCAAACTTGACTTCAACTAGGGTCAGAAAAATATCCAGCTCAGAGATCACTCCCTTAAATGTGGGAATGCCACTTAGCTTCCCTGGCTTCCTGCATCTTGAATTTGATGAGGAGTGAGATTGGTCTTACAAGCTTTCTCATCGTACTTCCACCATACAGTCATATCGGTCTTTCTTCTCAGCACCCCAGCCATCCTGGCATGGTCCTAAAAAGGGTGTGATATTGGCTAGGGAGTCAGCATCATCATCAGAGCTGTTATCAGGATCGGAATCACTGAGGTCCCCTCTGTCAGCCATGAAGAATCCACTTTCAGGAGGTGGTTTACCACCCCCACTGCCTCCGGTGTTTCCACCAGAGACTTCTCCCAGTCTCTTATAACTATCAAAATGCCTGTCTTGACCACCACGATTCCCATCATTTGGAGGACCACCTCCTGACTGTACTTAGAGTGTCACTGAGCTTGCCTGCTAGTGCCTCTCTGACAGTATTGGGTTTGGCGTAGCCTGTAACACCTTTAACTATTGGGCGAAAGCTGAACACATCTCTGGGTGTATTGGAGCCCCCTCGTACCCCCTCTCTCTGCAATACCCACAGGTGGGTCCTTCCCTTTCCTTTCTCTTATCTGTCCATTGCTCAAACGTAGAAGCATGACAGAAGTAATCATGTCTTCCTCTTTTTTGCAGACAACTAGGGTGATACCATGGTCCTCGTTCGATAGGATTTCGTGGCAGCCCAAAACCAGAAAATCCCGCATTGCCTGAAGATTTAACTTGTACTGTAGTTATTTGAATCAGTGGCATGCTGGCATGACTAGGCATAGCTGCGATTGGGACACGTGTGCCTTAAGAGGCCGCAGGAGGACAGGAAGGTGTTCGACTATGTTGGAACCTTTTTACCATGTTCTCAATCCATTCTACCAGTCAGGAACCCAGGTTTATTGCTAGTCACATGGTATGTACTGGTGTTGCTACTAGTGTCAGGATGGAGCAGGACAGAGTAGAATGAGGAGGGGGAAGGGTTGGCTGTGGCAATGGTAGTTGTATTGGAATCACTGTGATGGAGGGAGAGGGTAACCGCATTGGTCTATGGACTGTCTAACAAGGTCTCTAAGGGGATGCTCTTCATTACGTTTCTGTAATTGAACTGACCGAGTGAGTACCTACTACTGATGGAGAGAGCGATCGTGAGGTGGCTCAGGTAAAGATAGGAACTAAATCATGTCCCCCCGTCAACTTCAGACTTTTTAGAATCTATAACCCTGATGGACTCAGTTCTGGTTTCTACCTCTCACCTCTAGTATATAAGGTCAGTTGCTAAGAAAGTTTCTCAGGCTTATATGTCACTAGGGGTAATATGGGAGCTGCCTCAATCATTAAGAGATCATTGTCTTCATCAATCTGATAACCCTCTTTCCAAGCCTTTTCCAACACATCTATTTGAATCTTCATGACAAACAGATTTTTCAGTAATACCATGAAAGCCTCCTGCTGGCTCTTCATCTATTCTACCGAACTCTCAACAATTTGCTTTCTAAACAGCTTCTTTATCTTCTTGTACTATTGTAGTAACTTGTTTGTCAAACTAGTAACTTTGCAAGTCACTTTACGTAGGATGTACAGTTCTACATAATCGTTCGTGAAATCTGCAACTGAGATGGTAGGGGCTTTCTGAGATCCTTCTGGGACTTCTGTATCTTTCTCAACAGAGGGGTTGAGGCTAACAGTAATGATTTGCGCAAAGGGGATGTCGTTGGTGAAGAACAGTAGAGTAAGACTTGGATCTGCATAGACCAGGCTTTGACAATCGAGGGGGACCTCGAATGGCACTGCATCAAGTAGCATTTTTGTGCTTCCTTCACATATGCCCCAGGTGTCAGCTATGACCAAGGCCTGGAACAGGACAGCTTGCAATGGGTCG
Source organism: Tuber aestivum (assembly GCA_900010015.1). Lineage (NCBI taxonomy): Eukaryota > Fungi > Ascomycota > Pezizomycetes > Pezizales > Tuberaceae > Tuber > Tuber aestivum. Next base: position 440,478 of record LN890976.1, read on the forward strand.
TCATCAAGCTTAAAACTGCTCTCAAAACCCAATGATTCCTCTTCCATTATGACTGCCTAAGTAGCCAGGATGGGTTAACCTCAGTTCAAAGCAAACAAAATTAAGAGGAGAGTTAAGCAAGAAGCTCGCTTAACAATATACTGTAATGGTGGCTCCCATATGTAGATGGATCCTCAAGATACGATCATACTAAACTTTTAATCTCTTGAATACAGCTCTTGCAAATGTAAAGAATAAAAGGAAATGGTAAAACATAATATTGTTAAGCTCTGGTTTATCTCAATTGAGGTCTCTCAAGAGGATGTTGATTTTGTTAAGGTAGGAGAGTTCTCGTATAATCTTGAAGTAGTCAGACTTATACTAAAAACTTCACAATCAGGTTACTCTGACTAGTGCAAGTATGCCCTTCTCTGTAAGAGTTGCCCAGTACCATTGCTGTATTCCCGAAGGGCCTAAGTTTTCAGCATACTCTAACAGATATCTCCTATATGCATATCAGTTCCTGCGAGGTACCTAATAATATACCTGGCAGAGTGAAAACTTCTGCACATTGATGTCTTGTCAGTGGCTAACTGTTGAGTCATCCAGAAAAGCTAACTAAATGACTCTCTTGCCATGTGCTATGATCTATACAAGCACCAGTAGATATCAGATGTTTTCTGGTTAAGTTCAACCTATCTTGATTGCAAACTTAGAAGGTCTACCACGTGCCTGCGGAGAGCTGTCGCAGCAGCGAAATCCGTGGGTACTACTCATGGTCCCTTACTCCCACTACTTGTACACCACTCCCATGATAGATATTTCATACTTTTAGAGTCCTCAAACAACCCACAAAGAGCCAACGGCAAAGGGGCATATGTATGGTTAATTCGTAAAAAACCTTCCCAGATGTCTCCAGTACTACCTGGGACTACTCTGGGAACCCTTCCAGATAGCTCATGCTAACTCCATCAGCTTTTATCCGTTTTACTCTGTTCCCTGTGGAGAAGGTACCTGACCTTCTCATCTTGGCCTCCTTGTATACCCTGCGAACAACCTCTAGGGGGATAGATTGCAGCAACGTATAAAGTGTGATGGATATGTCTTCATAGACTCCACTTAACTAGTAAGATGGTGACTTCATCCATTTTGACCCATAATGCCCAAGGTGAACTGCATGGCTAGAGGTACCTCTTAGAAATAATTCTGCCAAGGTACGGCAAGTTTGGGGCACTATAGCTCCTCCCATAGTCTTCTGATCAGTGTGCAAGTGTAACTGGCAGGGTCTGAGGGTGGGGTAGCCCAAGGTACACTACAATCAGGGCAGGCGAGAGTTCGGAGGCGAGGTCTAGGAACAGGCATACAGTTTAGCTGAGCTATACGAGGTACATGGTTCAGGGGTTCAGGGTCAAGATTCAAGGGGGTTAAGAGGACGCGAAGCATAAGAGAGTGTAATTCCTAGGTCCTGGTGTCCAAAGAAGATTACCAGATTGTGTAAAGAAAGTAAAATATAAAGGGGCATACCCCTTTATATATTAAGGAAATCCTCCATGATCACTAATGCAAAAGAATATCCGTGGCATCACGTGCAGCCGCGATTGTTCCATCCAGTTCCGCCATCTTCTGTTGCATGGCAATGCATCCCAATCACTTATACAAAGGAAATCCAATCATGCAACCAAGAAAACTACAGCCAATATATCCAACCAAAACCCCATGCATATTCCGTCTCCATAGCCAGGTGGTCGTGACACTAGCCCTCCTCTCTGACGCCGAAGTCCCTTGAGGCGAGTTATTCAGGTAAGGGTCCGGGCTTATAGGGGTAGCGTTCATGGAATCGATCCAGAGCTTGGAGCCCATTGACGGAGTCAGCAGGTTCCCAAGTAGCCTGCGCCTATCCTTTCCAATGGATTAAGGAACGTAGACAGTCTTGGACGAACTTAGCATCTAGGACTTCCTCCATCTACCATTCCTGCTCGCCATCGACCTCCACGGGTGGTGCCGGTAGTATCTCCTGGGCTGGAAGGGGGTCGTGTGAGGCAAGGTCAAAAAGGGAGATATAGAATACATTGTGGGTCTTCATAGTTGGTGGAAGGTTCAAGCGGTAGGCGTGGGTACCTATCTGGGTGAGGACAGGATAGGGGCCGAAATGTTTGTCATCCAGCTTCATGGAGGGCCGCTTAGTGCAGATGTTCTTGCCATTTAGGGAGACACGATCCCCAACCTGGAAATCAGGAGCTGGTAGCCTTCCTTTATCAGCATATTCTGGTTGCCGATCCTGGGCAAAGGCAATCTCTTCTCTCAGTTGGTCATGGATATCTTTGATGTGAGTTACAAAGATAGCAGCTTGGGGTTCGTCGGAGGTCTTATGGGGAGTATCTAGGAAGTCCATACGGGGGTTGTAGCCATGGTTAGCAAAGAAGGGTGACAAACCTGTAGATTCTGAGACATGATTGTTGGCGGCAAACTCTGCCATAGGTACCCAGAGGGACCAGTCATCCTGTTGGAAGTTGACAAAGGCCCTAAGATACTGTTCTATGATGGCATTGACACATTCTGTTTGACTGTCCATTTGGGGATGGAAGGCCATGGACATCTTTCGTTTAACCTGTAGTCTTTCACAGACTGTTCTCCAAATGTCCGCGGTAAATTGAGTACCTTGGTCAGAGGTAATCGCGTTTGGGAGGCCGTGGTGTTTCCAGATATGACGAAGGTACAGGTCGGCAAGGGTAGGAGTGTCGATAGTGGTGTGACAGGCGATCAGGTGGCGCATCTTAGACATTCTGTCCACCACTACCAAGACGGCATCATTCCCTTGGCTCCAAGGTAGTCCCGTAACGAAGACCATAGATATGTATTCCCAAGGGCGATCAGGTATTGGCAGCGGGTACAGGATGCCAAAGGGGGCGTGCCGGGAGGTGCAACTTCATTGACAGACATGGCAGTTAGCCACAAAGCGTCAGATGTCCCACCTCATGCCAGGCCAAAGGGAACGTCGGGACATAAGTTCATGAGTTTTGGCGCATCCTGGGTACCCAGCAGAAGGCGGGTCATGGGAGTCCTGTATCAGTCATAGGCATAGTTTATCATATTGAGGAATGTAAATCCAATCGCACTAGAGTAGTCAATACCCCTCACATCTGGGTTTGTTTAGCGACAGGAGGCGTGAGTGTCGGTCGCCCTTATCAGGGGCGCAGAGGACCTGGGTTGGAATTGTGTTAGCCTCATAGGCCTCCTTCCAAAGTTCATCAAGAGGGGACGCTCGAGTCGGGAGCGTGATGTTCGCCAACAAACTGAGAGGCTAAGACTTTACCACCACTTGGGTTTGGTGGGTCCTGCATTCCTCCCACCTCCGCAGGGGTCTCGCTTTGTACCGAGGTCAGTGGGTCAGCCTTGCTGTTTAACTTTCCAGGCCAGTATTTGATCTGGTAGTTGAACTGGAACAGGAATTCTGACCACCGGGGTTGTCGGTTATTCAACAGCCTCTTGGTGGTGAAGTGCTTGAGGTTGAGGTGATCTGTCAGGATGGTCACCTATCTTCTGTGGAGGTAACATCGCCATTCCTCAAACGCTCTAACAAAGGCCATGAGCTCTCTATCATAGATATAGTAGTTGTATTCGGCAGGGCTCTGCTTCCGAGAGTAGAATGCAACAGGGTGGAGATGCCCGTGGCCATCCTTTTGCAACATGACACCAGCAGAGACGAAATCTGAGACATCGGTTTGGATAATCATTTCCTTATGGAAGTCAAAGTAGGCTAGGATGGGAGCAGTGACAAAGGCTTCTTTCAGCCATTCAAAAGCGTTCTGGCACTGTGCAACGACACTACAATATAGAGCTATGGTAACCTAAGTCTACGCCCATACATAAGACCTAGAGGTCAGATGGTAGACGAGGCAGATATGCAGGCGCATATCTGAGAGATATCTGATGGTCCGGAAATCTCTAAGAACAGAAGGTGCTTAAGGAATAGGTGTACCTAAGTAGTGGTAATAACGTGACAATGTCCACTCTGGCCTATAGATAGGTCAGAAGGCCGGCTGAGTTTACTCTACCTAAGGAAGTCACGTTACCCTAGCATGGAGACTGACTTCGTGTCACCATGGACATACTTACGCTACCTTTGGGACACTATTACCCTACCTTCCGTTTGAAATATTCTCAGAGGAATTCCGGGAAATGTTAGGATTGTTTGTTACGTAATGATGATCAACGGGCACTGGATTGCACTTTGATCGGAAGACTACGGAAGGAGCTATAGTGCTCCAAACAAGCTGTAACTTGGTAGAATTATTCCTAACAGGTACCTGCGGCCCCAGGGTTCGCCCCGGGCATCAGGGGCCAAAATGGGTGGAGTTGCCGTTATGGTAGTTAAATGGAATCTATGAAGACATGTCCATAACACTGTATGCGTCGCCGCCGTCCGTCCAACCGGAAGCTGTTCACAGGATGTATAAGGGGACCAAGGTGAGGAGGTCAAGTACCTTCTCTAAAAGAGCGGAGCAAAGCGGACCAAAACTGACGGAGTTAGCGTGAGCTATCCGGAAGGGTCCCCAGAGTAGTCCCGGGTAGTGCCAGAGACATCTGGGAAGGTTTTACCCCAATCAAGCCTACACGCGCCCCTTTGCCGTAGGCTCTTTGTGGGTTGTTTGAAGACTCTAATAGCATGATACTTATCGCGGTGAGTGGTGTGTCGGGGGTAAGGGGCCATGGGTAGCGCCTATGGGTCCCGCCACCGATACAGCTCTCCGCGGGAGCGTTGTAGACCCCCTAAGTTCGCAATCAAGAAAGATAGAACCTAGCTGGAACACAGCTGATGTCTACGAAGGCTTGCATAGGTCATAGCACATGGGAAGAGAGTCATTTAGTTAGCTTTCCTAATGGTCTCGACAGTTAGCCACTGATGAGACGCCGATGCGCAGAAGTTTTCACTCCGGCAGGTGTATTGGTAAACACCTTGCAGGAACTGATGTGCATATAGGAAATTTCTGCTAGAGTGCACTGACACCTATGGCCCTTCGGGGACACAGAAATGGTGCCGGGGCAACCCTTACGGAGAAGGGCATACTCATGATTGTCGGGGTAACCTGATGGGGGAGTTTTTGGTATAAGTCTGACTACTTAAAGATTATACGAGAACTCTCCTACCCCCACACAATCAAGATCCTCTCAAGAGACTTTAATTGAGATAAGCCTGAGCTTAACGATATTAAGTTTTACCGTTTTCTTTTATTCTTTACACTTTTGCAAGAGCTGTGTTCGACAGATTTGAAGTTTGATGCGGTCGCATCCTTGAGAACCATCTACCTGCGGGAGCCCCCGTTACTCACTGAGGACTCCAGATGAAAGGTTGGTTGTTCTTGGTAAGGGCAGTGAGGGGGCACGCCAAATATGAGAAGGTGCGAATGAAGTGTCGGTAAAAGTTGCCGAAGCCTAGGAAGGCTCGGACTTCACGTACACAGTCGGGTACTGGCCAGGTGGTAAAGGTTTCCACCTTGGCATTGTCCATTCAGATGCCCTCAGGGCTGATGATGAAGCCCAGATATTCCACATAGGTGACAGGGAATTCACATTTCTGCGGCTTGAGTTCGCGGTCGGCCTCTTGTAATGCTTTTAGCACCCAGTGTACATGTTCAATGTGTTCCTCGGGTGTCTTGCTATATACCAGGATGTCATTAAGGTAAGCCATGCAGAACCTGCCGCGTCCCTAGCACACGACGTTGTTGATGAAGGCTTGGAAGGTGGCAGAGGCATTGGTAAGGCCAAAGGGCATTACGTTAGAGTCGAATAGGTCGTAGCGGATGCGGAAGGCGGCCTTCCCATGTTCCTTCTGTTTCATGAGGACTCCGTTATAGGCTCCTCAGATGGCGAGCTTGGAATAGATTTTAGCGTCTGCGATATTCAGGAAGGTTTCGGTTAACAGGGGAAGAGGGCCACAGTCCTTGATGCTGTATTCGTTCAGTCTCTGGTAGTCGACATACAGTCTCAGGGTGCCATCCTTTTTCTTGATGAACAGTATGGGCGAGGCTGCAGAGGAGGTAGAAGGGCTAATGAAGCCTTTCTCTAAATTCTCGTCGATCCATCCTTTCAAGGTGACTAGTTCGAGTGGGGACAGGTTGTAGAGAGGGCCAAATGAAGGGGCGAAGCCAGGTTTCAAGAGTATCTCGTGGTCCACCCCTGGTTGGCTAGGGGGTAACTGGGTTTGTTCTTTTTCTAGAAACACAGGTAGGAAGTAATGGTACTCAGCAGGGATGATCTCTTTGATTCCCTGTTATTCCAACACTTTGTGGTCCAAGGAGCGTTAGATGGAGTAGGTTTTGAGAAAGTGGGGGATCTCATATTTTATTCCTTGGATACCAGTTACGTCCATAGTACAGTGTTCAAGACAATAGTCAGATTCAAACGTGATAGTGTTGGAGACGAAGTGGATAGTGACGTCATGTTGTTTCAACCAAGGAATGCCCGGGGTGAGAGGGTAGCCACCAGGTTTGTTGATAAAGGCGGGGACGGATTCTAGGTGGTCATTTATTTTCAGATCAAAGTGGGCAATGTGGGTGATGGCCCCAGAGCTGATGGGGCTGCCATCAATGACAGAAAGATGGACATGTTCTTTGAGCTGGGATAAGAGGAGGTGGTAACGGCTAGCGAAGTCTTTATCCATGAAAGCATATCCAGTTACTCCGGAGTCAATAAGGGCGTGGACTCAGATTACGTATTAGTTGTCTATGATATCACCGGCGACTACCAGGTAGTTATCCCTCAATTGCATTTTCCATTTTGTCCAGCGATAATCTAGAAATAACTGAAGAAGGAGAAGACGTAACTTGTCCCATGCCAGTGCCGGAAGCTGCACATGGGACCACTAGTTTTACGACTCTTCTTGAACAGGAAGAAGGTTCTCAGGAGCGGGAATGGTGTGGGTGGCAGGCCCATGCATGGGGCGGGGTCCCTTGTTGGGACAAGCGCGGGCCATATGTCCATATCCTCCACAGTAGGGGCAGAGACCACAGGTAATTTTCTTTTGCCTTTTGGCAGGGGAAAGCTTTCGGCGTCCTGCAGAGAGGTCCATCTAGCCGGAGGTGGTACTGGTCGCCGCAGAGGCTGGGGGCAGAGCAGGAGCGGGTGTGTGACGAGTGGCAGGAGTGGAGGTCCTCCAAGACGATAAGGAGGAGCCTTTCCATTTAGCAGCGCGGGCGCGGACATTGTTGTCAAGCTGCTTGAGGAGAGAGAGGTAGTCGTTCCAAGATTCTGGGATGGGGAAGACATGTACCAGGGCATCCTTCAGCTCGGTGCTAAGGCCCTGATAGAGGGAGGTACGCCTGGCGGCATCATTCCAGAGGGTGTTGACAGCTAGCCATTGGAAGTCGGTGAGGTATTCTACAAAAGGTCTGTTCTTTTGCTTGACGCTTCTCAGAGCCCATTCCGCTATTTGGACCCTATTGGGGTCACCAAAGACTTGTTCCAGGGAAGCGTAGAATGCTTCAATGTTTTTGAAATGGATGTGGTCACCCAGGACTTGGTGTTGGATCTGAACAAAGGTGTATCTGCAGAGGAGACCCATGGCGTAGCCAAGGCAGTATTGTTCACTACTGAAATGATGGGCATCCCCCTGGAGTTTCATCTGCAGCTAGGTAAGGAAGGGGCGAAGCTTGTCAGTAGTACCATCGAATTGTTCGGGGTCGGGGATCGAAATTTGTTTGTTGGTGCCAGCGGGGGCTGCAGTACCAGGGACAGGCATGGGAGCAAGGGCGGTGTTCAGGGACGTGATAGTAACATTGGCCTGTGTGAGGTTGGCTTTGACGATACCGAGACAGGTCTCAAGACCTTGGTACTCGGTATGGGTGTTGTCTCATTCTTGGATCAGGAGGTTGCATTGTTGTTGTAGGTGTTGGTGCTGGGGGGTCTATTCTAGAGGGATGGGGGTAACTTGTCGAGAAGGAGGAGCCGGGGCATTCATGATTTGGCGAGCCAGGTTCCTGGCGAGGGTGAACTGGTTTTGGATCTGGGCGTGGGTCAGGCCTTGAATGCCTTCATCCCCAATAGCCCCAAAGGCCTGGAGTTGGCCATTGATATCCTCTGAGAGGAAGGCAGCGGCTATGGTTGGGTGTAGATTAGGTCGTAGTGGACGCAATCTGGTGTAATGGGCCGGGTCTGAGGGTCAGGTAGCACAAGGCACGCCAGGATCAGGGCAAGCAAGAGTTCGGAGGTGAGTTCTAGGAACAAGGATACAGTCTAGCCGAGCTGTACGAGGTACAGGGTTCAGGGGTTCAAAGTCAGGATTCAAGGAGCTCAAGAGGAAGTGAAGCAGAAGAGAGTATAATTCCAAGGTACTGGTGTCCGAAGGAGATTACCAGATTGCATAAAGAAGGTAAAATATAAAGGGGCACACCCCTTTATATATTAAGGAAATCCTCCATGATCACTAATACAAAAGAAAGTCCTTGGCATCAGGCACAGCCGTGATCCTTCCGTCCGGTTCCGCCATCTTCCGTTGCGTGGCAACACATCCCAATCACTTATACAAAGTAAATCCAATCATGCAACCAAGAAAACTACAGCCAATATATGCAACCAAAACCCCATGCATATTCCGTCTCCATAGCCTGGTGGCCGTGACAGCAAGCAAGTACAGCTTGATCATTATTGCGTAACAAACAATTCTAACAGTTCCTGGAAATCCTCAAAGAATATTCCCCATAGAAGGTAGAGTAATAGTGTCCCAAAGGTAGGGTAAGTATGTCTATAGTGACATGAAACTGGTCTCCCTGATAGGGTAATGTGACTCTCCTAGACAGGGTAAACTCACCAGGCCTTCTGACCTATCCTTAGACCAGAGTAGAGGTGATTACATTACTTCCACCACTTAGGTACACCTATTTCTGTAGTACTTTCTATTCTTCAGGATACCTAGACCATCTGCTATCTATCCAATATGTCCACCTAGTCTACCATCTGACCTCTTGTTCTTATATATGGGCATAGACGTAGGTCACTATATCTCCATAACATAGAATCATTACAAGGAATTTAATCAATAGTAGATTAGTCTATCTACTTTTTCCTAACTACCAACTTTAAGATGAACTGAGAATACTCTATTGCATCTCGTCATTATTCTGATAACAGATGGCCCTCTGAAAAAATTCATAGTTTTCTTGTAGATAAATAATTACAATAGAGAACCAAACATAGGATCTTTTTAGAGTACAGGTAATAATCTGGTCCTCAGATTTTTGTAGAACTACTAGTAAGCACTTTCTAAAGTCTCCAGCAAAAAGAATGGTTAATCCACCAAATGGTTGAGAAGAACCTCTTAGCTGTATTTTCTCAAAAATATCATCTTCCTTGGCATTACTGCAGCTAGTACAGGTCCTTATTTAAACAGGTTGCAGACTCAGAGAAGCAAAAAAGATATAAGATTTATCTTAAGAGACAGAGGAGATTGCAAGATAAACAAAATACTGGTCAGAATAAGGACTAAGCAATCTCCTTGAAATAGAATAATGAGGGTAAGGGAGTAACAACAGTAAAGAATAATAATAAACTTGAATGTTCTGTAGGATCCAATTTCTACCTGTAGGGTCATAGAAACTGGACCATTCAAGTTGATTTCAGCCTATATGTATAGCCGAGATCTTGGCATTGGGTCAGATGACTGGTCCCCTCTGTTTTATTATTATATATAGAAAAAACTAGGAGGGAGGATGATGAACTATAACCTGCATCTGCTAGGTAATACTTTCCATCAGAGATACTAAATCCCTCATCTGTCATACCATTTAAGATATGAGCATTATGAGCTAACCTCTCCCAGTCTAATATTATATACTAAAACATAAAGTCAAATGAGCATACTACCCAAAACATTCTCAGCTCTATATCCTTTACAGCAGAGGTACACAGGTACTAACTCTTTTGACATCATGGTAGGAATAAGTAACTTATCAACTGCCCTAAGGTAATTCTTAAAATATAGATAAAACCTATGAGATGCAGAGATTTCATAAGGAACAGAAATATATACAGAATTCGTGTTACCTAATGATAGAACAGAGTATAGCTTAAGCTCAAGAATACTATCACGTACTCTATGAAAGTACCAAGTTGTTATTTCTCCAAAATGCTGAAAGTGTTCCTGTATACGGTGATTTGAGGAGTCTATTGAAACAATATATAGAAATATATAGCCCAAGTCAGAAGTGTTTGTAAAGGCTGACTAAGCCCCTTTTTAAATGGAGATCGCTGAGTTGATCGCAACTGTATGATAGCCAATTCCTACACATCAGCATTGATACAGCCTTTTTTTTTTAATAATTTATCCTCTCTAAATTTCCAATAGTTAACTGAACTCATGTGTCAAAAGTACTGTCCTACTTCGCTCCATCAAAAAGATCTGAGCTGAAATTACCTGACCAACAGCTACTACCCCCCCACTCCCGAATATCTACAACTTCATCAATCCTTTTCTAGAATGTCTGCTATTGATATAGGATTAAGTGCAAAGAGTCAGACCCCGGGAGGGGCATGCAAAGATCTCACTTCTGTCGAATATGGAGCTATTGTGGCTGCATGAGAGACTGGTAGGTTACCAGCTCAGTTGGCGCTCGAGTTTGGCTATGATCGCAGAACGATCTCATGCACAGTGAAATGCTAGAAAGACCTCAACATCTTAGGTGCACACTCTTGATCTGGGAGGCAAAAGAAGCTCACGCTTGGGGAGGAGAGATACTTGCTGCAGATTGTCAAGCAACATCCAAGAATTGCTTGGAAAGCACTTGTAGCAGAGAGCCCTGTTGCCATAAGCATCTCTACCCTACGCCGTGCTCCTGGAAACTCTTACTGGCACAAATAACGTGCAAAGAAGTGTATTCCTTTAAAGCCGCTTGATGTGGCTAAGTACCTAGCACATGCAAGAACCCTGAAAGGAAAGGACCAAATGCTGGCAGAGGTTGGATCTCGCTCTAGACCATCTAGCAAGCTGAGCTAATCGGAATTTACAGGATACTTACTCCGATGAATCTACCATACATAACAATCCTTCTACCTCAAATGATTGACTCTTCATGCTGCCTAGTCAAATCTATGACAAAGATAAGGTCAATCCACAAGCACATGTCAAACCAAAGTAGTCACAGATAGTCTGGGGGTGTATTTGGGTAGATAGCCGGTCAGACTTAGTGATTATGTGTCGCAATGAGGCTGCTCCACACAAGGGATACTCGTCAAAGTCCTATATTCAGACTCTTGAGGAAGGTCTTCTTCCCTGCTACCTGTCTGGAACATTTTTTCTACAAGACAATGCCAAGATCCATACTTCCAGGGCCACATTGGCCTGGTTCCACTGCCACGATATTCAGCTACAGCTACACCCCCCACACAGTCCAGATTTGAACCTAATAGAACATATCTAGAAAGTAATGAAGGCTATCCTATGAAAGCACAACCCTTACCTATGGATGTTAAAGAAGAATGAGGCCAACAGGATCATATTTGAAGCTGCCTTGAAGGTAGCAGGTTGGGTGGCTCCGCAGTCATTAATTGATAGGTTGATTAGATCTATGTCGCACCACCTATGCACAGTGCATACAGTTTGAGGTTATTATACAAAATATTGAAGGACAGTTAATTATGATTAATTTAAATATACATTCATTTAATTTGGGTCCGGTTTGGTGAAGGAATGGCCATTGTTGTGCCCATGGTTGTTGTCAGACACTCAGTTGACAGGGGTGTGGGACAGTACTTTTGAGAGGTCATTGTACTCTAGATGTTCCAATTCTGCCTAAAAAAAAAAGCGTACCCCTAAGACCTTTTTTGAAGCGAAATGACCATTGTTGAAAGAGGTATAATAACTGACTTTTTCTCCTCCCTAGAAACATTACCTTAATTGCTTAAGCTATGGGACTACTATGGATAATTATTAAAAGCTTTGTTCTTGAGTATATAAGCATCAATCATGGGATAATATTCCTTACCTAGTCACCCACTAGTTCTCAGCTAGTGACAGCATCACATAATAATCCAGGCAGTAAAATCCAACCAAAAAATAACCAGATCTGACTTCTGAGATAAATATGTACTAGCAGTACCCAAAGATTGCAGAGACCTCAGGAGGAAAGGAAGCTGTTAAGAGGAGCCTTGCATGAGTATTACCTTTGGTTTGGGAAACAATTCCTGTGGAGTTTTTTTAAAAGTTGTAGAAATCAATACCTCATAGAGTAGCTGCATTTTTGGAGGCAAAGGGAGGCTATACAAGGTATTAGCTAGTATTCTTAACTTTTATTTCTTTCTTGATTATTTAATTTATACACACAGTAGATTGTTGAGGGTTGATTGTATTATGCACTTATTGCTACAGTGCAGTTGCAACTCTACAAACCTATAACCCTACTACCCCACTAACTTACCCCCCCATATGGCGCAACCATCACAATTAAACATGTCTCAGATCACAAACCCATCTGACTAGGGCTGTTTGTACTTGATAAGCTATTAATATATATATAATATCACTTAGTTGACTATACTTTTTTAGCTGTCTATAAAGCATTTAGAAGATATCAGGATCTATTTACAGACACTTCTTTATTAGTCAAGAATAGCCACAAGTTAATAGCTTATCCATATATACTAGTACAGTAAGAGATAATGTATGATATTGGATCCTGTTAGTCTCATTATTAATCTTTAAGTGGGACTCAGTTATGGCAAGAATTGAACTTGCAGCTACTATTTAAGTTGTACTAGACATAATAGATAAAGTGAGACTTTAAGAATTTGAATTGTTAAATAAGGTACCATCCATGGGAAAGAATATCATGTGAAGAGAGACAGGAAAAGTGGTAGAAATTGGAACTGGGTTTGGCTGAAATGAGGAATAAAAGATAATCAATAAATTTGATAAGTATATACAAAATTACAGGTATACAGAGTCTTCAATAGTATTATTTATTAAATTTTAGCTCGAATTACTAAGTTTATATTAGTATTATATATAGGAATCAAATAGAAAAAGGGAAGGAAAAAATTATATAATTTAATGCAATTGTATCTCTGGATATGAAGAGATTTTAGTAAAAATGTAACATTTAAGACAAAAAAGCTTGGCCAAATTTTTCAAATTAGAATCACAATCCCAAGCAAATCATAGGGTATTTGGGAAGCTAGATTTGCAAATCATGATTTGAGAAAAACATGATCCTAAGTTTAAACCTATAATTTCAAATCACAATCACATTTGCTAAACAACCCTTAAGTATCCTACCTTTGGGAAACTATTACCCTAACTTGTATGGTTCCTGCCATTCAAAAGGGGACTGAAATTTGCTGTTTTTCAAATCCTTAAGGATACACAACTACAAACCTGATTCCAAAAAAAAAAAACCTGTTTCTGAAAGAGAAGATGAAGGAGCATGGTAAACAGGTTTTCTTTTTGCAATTATGTTTGTAGTTGTGTATCCTTAAGGATTTGAAAACTTAGAGTTTTGGTGGAAATGATAAAAAAGTGTTACATTAGCCACACTTGGTTTTCTTAGTAATCATGAAATTATTATATAAAAATGTAATTTTCTATTTTGTGACGACACTTATCTGACAAATATATTCAAAAAAAACCTAAAACCTAAAAAGATCATAACTGACCCTAATAGAAAAAGAAAAATAAGATAATATAATTGTATTAATGCATCTCATATGTATATCTTGTTTGGATAGTTACTTGAATGAATTACTACTATGTTTTATATAATATTTAAATTTAATACTGTATGTATCAATATCTATTTTTTTCTTACCTTATTAGATTATAATAATATTATATTATTTATATATTGTTCTATTCATAGACTTATATTATAATGCTAGTTAATTGTTTAATTATATCCTAATACCTCTAACCCTACATTTGAAAGCTATGATTATACCCTGGAAAGTAAGTCTGGCTAATCAAATTTGTACAGCCACATGTAACATTCGTTGCACAGCCACGTCCCCTTTTTGAATAGCAGGAACCATATTGGAAATATTCTGAGAGAAATTTTAGGAAATGTTAGGATTGTTTCTTATGCAATAACAATCCACAGAAACTTGCTTGCACATTGAGTGGAGAACTACAGGAGGAGCTATAGGACTTCAAACATGTTGTAACTTGGCAGAAATATTCCTAACAGATGCTTCCAACCCCAGAGTTTACTCTAGGCATCATGGACCAAAACAGGTGTACTTGGTATCTTTCTAGTTAAGTGGAGTCAATGAAGAAATATCTATAATACTATATCAGTCACTACTGCCCATCTGACCAGAAACTGCTTACAGAATATATAAAGTGAGCAAGGTGAGAAGGTCAAGTAGCTTCTGTAAGTTGAACAGAGTAAAATAGACCTAAACTAATGGAGTTACAGTAAGCTATCTGAAAGGATCTCCCAGGTAGTCCCCTGCTAGTTCTGGGACAACTGAAAAGATTTTATACCAATCAAGCCTACATGTACCTCTTTACTAAAGGCTCATCAGAGCTTCTTTAAGGACTCTAAAAGCATGATTCTTATCATTGTAGAAATACTCTGGAGGTAAGGGAGTATGATTAGTATCTAAGGAGTTCTGCCACCATAGTAGCTTACTGAGAGAGTGCTGTATACCTTTATAGTTTGTAATCAAGACAGATAAAATATAGTAGAAGAGAGTACTAGTAGATATCTACCAGACCTTGCATGAATGATTGTACATGGGTATAGAGTCAATTAGTTAGTCCTCTCAAATGTCTTAGTAGCTGTCCACTAACAAGACTCTGATGTATCAAACTTTTTCCTCTAACAAGTATATTAATAATGTTTTGTGAAAGCTAACATATATATGGGAGACCATAGCTTGAGTATTCTGACACCTTAGATCCTTCCGAAATGTAGTAATAGTACCAGGCAACTCTTCATAGAGAAGGAAATACTCGTGATAGTTGGAGTAATTTGATAGGAGAGTTTCTATCTAGATCTGACTACTTAAAGATTATATAAGAACTCTCCTACCCTAACACAATCAATATCCTCTCATAAGACTTGAATTGAGCTAAGCTTTGACTTAATAATATTAACTTTTACTATTTAGTTTATTCTTTTACAACTGCAAGAGTTGTGTACACAAAGTGTTTAAGTTTAATACCCTTGGATTCTTAGGATCTATCTTCCTAGGAGAGGACCTGTTATGCTGTAACAGGGACTTCCTCAGATAGATGGTTCCTAAGAATGTGACTACACCAAACATCGAATCTCTGAAACGCAGCTCTTGCAAAATGTAAAGAATAAAAGTGAATGGTAAAACTTAATATCATTAAGCTTTGGCTTATCTCAATTAAAGTCTCTCAGTTGTGTATCTAGATAGGAGTATTTTTGTATAATCGTTAAGTAGTCAGACTTATACCAAAAACTCCCCCATCTGGTGACCCCAACCAATACAAGTATACCCTTCTCCATAAGGATTGATCAGCACCATTACCACATCCGTGAAGGGCCTAAGGTGTTAGTGCACTCTAGCAGAAATCTTTCATATGCACATCTGTCCTGCGAGATGTTTATCATATACACTTGCCAGAGTGAAAACCTCTGCGTATCAGAGTCTCACCAGTGGCTTACTGTCAAGACATCTAGGAAAGCTAACTAAATCACTCTCTTCCCATGTGCTATGACCTATGCAAGCACCAGTAGACATCAGCCGTTTTCTAGTTAAGTTCTATCTATCTTGATTGCGAACTTAGAAGGTCTACAGAGCTGTAACCAGAGCTGGTACTTGGTTAGTTTGTTTTATATTTTGTTTTAAGTATCAGTTGATACTTAGTTTGTTTTATGTATTGTTTTAAGTATTAGTTGATACTTAGTTTGTTTTATGCTTTGTTTTAAGTATTGGTTGATACTTAGTTTGTTTTATGTTTTGTTTCAAGTATCGGTTGATACTTGGTTAGTTTTATGGATTAATTGAGTAAGAACAAGAGTAAGTATTCATGATGATACTCAAACACATGTACTTAAAAAGACTGTCATCTTCCACTCTGGAAACGGCAGACTTCAACAGATAGTATTCCAATATACTCAGTTGAACAGTTATATCTATTTTCCTACTACACTACCGAAGTTGTTGAATTTTCTAATTCGTTTCATATGTATATTCTCCTTGATAATATCGTATATTCCTCTAATTAGTATTATTTCTAGTTCACGGACATTACTACAGCGGAGTATGTATTACGTATATTTCATTGATATTTCTTGATACGATTAGGGGATTATGGCGTGCTTTTCTTATCTGGTGTTCAGGTTTATTTCTTACATTTTATGCATCATCATGCATGGTCATCGGTCATTTGATTTACAATTATGTTTTAATTATCCGCTCACACCATCTTAGATTTACGCATGTTTTATGGGATTTCCTTGGCAGTTCTTTAGGGTCAAACACGTTCGCACTTAGGTTTTTCCTACTTATGTTATGGTCAAACACGTCGATACTTATGTTTTCCCTTATATTTCCTCTCAGTTACGCGAAGGATGCGCACCTGTATAAATAGGGGTTACCACCCATCTCGCTTAAGAGAATTAAGGACAAGAACTACTACCAATCTACCTTCATACAAAACTCCTCCTCGCTTAGCGCGCCCACAGTATATTCCTTCTACTGTGTCATATTTTCGTACAAAGTTATTAAGATAGTGCCGTACCGTACACATTTGAAGAGGTTATGAGCCCGGTGCTTCTATAACTATACGGCTTACACTCACGCGCTTCTGCTCACACAGCAAAAGTTTTACCGTAACCGAACCTTCTTTCATCGAAACAAAATCATTAAACGAAACATTTGCGTACGAAACGAAACGAAGATTTCCCAGTAAAATATTCTCCACGAAAAGTCTCAGCAAAGGTCTCGGCAAACGAAAATCTCGGCACGGCAAAAAGTCTCGGCACCAACCCCTATAATAATGGGTCCCACCGTCCTTTTCCTCAGTCTCCTTCTTTTTCCTCCCAGGCTCGCTTGTGCGTCCTCCACACACCTCTTTGCCGCGCTCTTACCTTTTGGAAGTCTCTCACCAAGGACACAGCCATGGGAGATTGGGTTTGGTAGCACTCAGGCTACCTGCTCTCTCCAAGGCTTCCATTAGAAAAAAAGTGCTGGCGAATTTAGGGGGTGTGTGGTTTGTAACTTTGATCATACAATTTTTACTTAGAATTTTCAACACTGGCTGAAGGATCAGCCCACGGGGGCCTCCCTCATCCCCCATTTCCACCACATGACAACCTCTCTGAAGAAGGACTCGAGCAATCCGAAGGAAACCCAGAGCAACCTGAGGATCAATCACCTCCTCCTCCGGTCCCTCCTTATCCTCCACTACCTCCGGTACCTCCAACTCCTCCTCCACTACCACCTGCGCCGCCACCGGGTGCACCGCCTCCCCCTCCACCAATGGATCCTGCAGGCCCTGCAAACCCGCCACCGCCCAATCCTGCCAACAATAAGCGACCCTGGGCATCTTCCTACAAACTGAGCTCCATCCCAAAGCTCACGGGCCCAGAAAACTACAGAACCTGGCGTGATATCTCGGAATATATTCTCACTTTATTTAATTGTTGGGACATAGTAACAGGAATAGAAACAATACCGGATGAGGACGATACAGATAGCGACCCTCGAGAACAGTTCCAAGATCGTTCCCAGTGGGCCTCGGCCTACTTCCTCGAAACGATCGATCCAAAATGGCTTGTTTTGTTGGCCACCCACAAAACACCAACCACCATCTGGACAGCCTTCGAAGATAATTTGCTCGTGAAAATACTTCCACCTTCTTTGACCAGCTCAATGCGGTCCTGGATTCCAAGTACGATACGTCCGAACCTATGCCGGACCACATCAACAAGTACGATACACTATGGAATCGCATGCAACATCACTGCTCCTCGGCTTCGGAAACCGACCGATACGCTCTACCATTTGTTTTTAAATCGGTATTTGAGTCAACCGAAGCCAAAGCCGCCGTTCTCCTCCGTTCCCTGCCTCAGTGGATGAGCAACATCGTTGAAAACCTCCAAACCAAGGAGGACCTTACCTACAATCATGTCTACAACAAACTGTTAGACTTGAAATCCTCAGTTAATTCTGAGGACGATAAGGCGTATAAAAGCGCCGATGTCAAATGAAAGGGAAAGGCTCGCGATATGGCCCGCCCGCAACCGGCCGAAACGAAGGAATGCTCCTACTGCAAAAAGCACTACCCCTCTGCTCACAGTGAAGGCCACTCCTGGAATGAGTGTAACAAGCTCAAGGCCGACAACGAGAAGCGAAAGAAGAAAAGAGCCGAGACACTCGGCTAAGATCGGAAAGGAAGAGACATCCAAACCGGTCAGTACCTCTACCTCCCCACCCCCTACGCAAAAGACCCTTTACCCAAATCAATGGGTTATCGATAGAGGCGCAAGCTCACACATGACTTCGAACCTAGACCTTCTTATAAACTTCGAACCTTCACAAGGCACCATTAAGTTAGGCGATGATTCAGTAATAGAATCATGCGGCCGTGGAACAGTGGAGCTTAAGGCCAAAACATCTGATGGCCAGACAGACTCTGTCTTTCTACAATGGGTTTTTTGTGTTCCTAAGTTGGGTTCTAGCAACTTGTTGTCATGGCGCGCTATCGTTAGTTTGGGAAAAGGCTTTTCTTTGCGGAGTTCTGGGAAGGATATGTATGTTTTTAGGGAAAATAAAACAGAGGTTCTATGGGGAAAGCTTGATGGACAGGACTATGTTGTGCAAGAGGAAAAGGAAACAACGAACAAGATGACTTACAAAGAGTGGCATGAAGCCCTTGGACATCCATCGCCGCAATACCTCAAAGCCCACCACTACTCCGACTCTCCCGCTATCCCTACTGTTCCAAAAGACTGGCAATGCGAAACCTGCATCACCTTCAAGTCAGCTAAGTCAAAACCCAAATCAACTGAGAAACGATGTGAAACTCCTTTCGAATTAATTCACTCCGACCTTAGCGGACCATTTTCAAAACCCTCCTTTGGCAACTCCTGGTACTATGTTACCTTCATCGATGACAATACACGCTATGCATGGATATACACCATAAAAGCGAAGTCCGACACGGTAAAAGTGTTCGAACAGTTCATGAAGGAAAGAACCACCCAGGACTCTACCACTATCAAAAGATTCCGTACTGACAACGGAGGAGAGTACATCAATGACAATATGCTTACCCTTTTTCAGAAGCATGGTATTGTGCATGATATGACCCCTGCTTACTCACATGAATCCAATGGTGTTGCCGAACGGTACAACCGTACCATCATCACATCGACACGCTTAATGTTGACTGGACTTGCCCTTAGCCTTTGGGCCGAAGCAGTCTCCACCGCCGTCTACCTTAGGAACAGACTCCCTAACCGAGCTATAGGAAACTCAACGCCCTATGAAGCTATCTACAAAACAAAGCCGTTGATCAATCACTTGCGCCCATACAGGACCAAATGCTACGTCCATATACCAGAGGAGAAAAGAAAACCTGGAACAAAGCTACAGCCCCGGGCCTTGGAAGGATACCTTGTCGGTTATACCTCCTCCGACAAAATATACCACATATATATACCATCGCAACATCGGATCTCCGAAACCAGACAAATCCATTGGACAACCAAGACAATAATACAGCTTGACCCAACTGGACCGTCGTATCCAAAACAACCAACCCATACATCGGAGACCTTTGTGACCATTACGCTTCCCTCTTTCTAGACTGCCTTGCACCGTCGCGACAAGCCTTAAGAAAAGGAAGATGACGACCTACCTTTACCATTACCAGACATTGAAGTACATCCACGTCCACCACCAGAACATGCAGAAGACTATGAGAATCCCGCACCTCCTTCTCCAACTCCGGAACCACCTGCCCATGAACAGGATCAACCACCAGAATTTGAAGAAGGAATCAGGACTCGGTCTGGACGAGTTTCACGCCCACCAGTTCGATATGGCAGAAATGCTACCGAAATGCCGGACGAGGACCTTACCACTTATCACCAAGCTATAAACAGCCCCTACCGTGACCAGTGGACCTCAGCTATGGACTATGAAATTCTGGCGCTCGAGAAGAGTGGAACCTTTGATGTTGTCGATAAACCGATTGGACGGAAAATAATCGAAAGTAAGTGGGTTTACAGAGTTAAAAGAAACGCTGACGGCACACTAGAAAGGTATCGGGCAAGAGCTGTCGCTAAAGGATTTGGACAAATCCCTGGCTTTGACTTTGAAGAAACCTTTGCCCCCGTCATACGCTACGAATCTCTCCGCTTCCTCCTCGCGATATGCGCTAAAAACAAATGGCAACCGCGACAATTCGATGTTAAATCTGCTTTCCTCCACGGCGAACTTAAAGAAGAAGTTTACATGCGACCGTTACCTGGGTTCGGTGATGAAGGCAAAGTATGGAAACTTAACCGATGTCTCTATGGACTTAAGCAATCTGCAAACGAATGGTATGCTCTCTTTGCCAGATTCTTGACCTCCAGAGGATTCACGACATCATCCCTCGACCCATGCATGTTTGTTCACGATAAGCACGACATCTACGTTTCGATTTACGTTGAGGACATCGCTATCCACGCAGCCGACACCCCCGAAGCTACATCTCTCATCGAAGGCCTGAAAACGGCATTCGAGATTACAGACCTAGGGGAAGCCACATTCTTACTCGGCTTGCACATCACATACGCACCAGACGGGCTACATCTTACTCAAGAGCAATACATCAAGTCAGTCCTCAAACGATTCTTAATGGAAAACTCTAATAGCGTTTCTACACCCTTACCAAAAGGCATTCAACTTACGAAAGGGACCGAAGACACACGCATTCCAGACTCCTCCATTTACCAATTGATGATAGGATCACTTATGTATCTGACTACTGGTACAAGACCCTATCTAGCGTACACAATTTCTTTCCTCTCTCAATTTTCTGCTTGCCCTACCGAACAACACCTCAAGGCCGCTAAACACGTCCTTCGATATGTAAACGGAACAAAACACATTGGACTCTTCTACCCTTACAACGCGACAAATGCTATCGATACCTACGTTGACGCTGACTTCGCTGCTTGCCTCGATACCCGCCGCTCCTTTTCAGGATACATCGTACTTCTCAACGGTGCATGCATCTCATGGCGCTTGAAGAAACAAGCCTTGGTCGCACTATCAACAACTGAAGCCGAATACGTCGCAATGTCACTTGCCGCAAGACAAATCCAATGGTTCCGAAAGGGTCTCAAAGATATCCGTCTAGACTTGCCGATCGCTTTACATGCAGATAATGCCGGTGCAAACTTTCTTGCGAGAAACCATCAGCTAAACAACCGCACGAAACACATCGATATACACTACCACAAAATACGGGAAGAAATCGATAATGACTCGTTCACGCTCCTGAAGGTTGCCTCCTCCGATAACCTTGCCGTCATCTGCACAAAAATCTTAGCGAAACTGGCTCACAAATGATTAATGGGACTTTTGGGCTGTAGATAATGAGGGGAAGTGTTGAATTTTCTAATTCGTTTCATATGTATATTCTCCTTGATAATATCGTATATTCCTCTAATTAGTATTATTTCTAGTTCACGGACATTACTACAGCGGAGTATGTATTACGTATATTTCATTGATATTTCTTGATACGATTAGGGGATTGTGGCGTGCTTTTCTTATCTGGTGTTCAGGTTTATTTCTTACATTTTATGCATCATCATGCACGGTCATCGGTCATTTGATTTACAATTATGTTTTAATTATCCGCTCACACCATCTTAGATTTACGCATGTTTTATGGGATTTCCTTGGCAGTTCTTTAGGGTCAAACACGTTGGCACTTATGATTTTGCTGCTTATGTTATGGTCAAATACGTCAATACTTATATTTTTCCTTATATTTCCTCTTGGTTACGCGAAGGATGCGCACCTGTATAAATAGGGGTTACCACCCATCTCGCTTAAGAGAATTAAGGACAAGAACTACTACCAATCTACCTTCATACAAAACTCCTCCTCGCTTAGCGCGCCCACAGTATACTCCTTCTACTATGTCGTATTTTCGTACAAAGTTATTAAGATAGGGCCGTACCGTACACATTTGAACAGAAGTCTCCCTTAGCGAGCCTAAGAACTGTTAATCTCCAGCAGATCATCAGTTGTCTCCTACTGTACCTTATGACGTGATTAGCACCCTGGCGTGAACATGTTACACTTTTTTTAACCTTAATGAGTGGTTGAAATACGATGAATCAGGGCCTAATCAACACAGGAGGATTTAGCATAACAAACGGTACCGGCAGAAGTGGCAGACCATGAGGGTCAGCTCCTGCACTACGAGTAGTGCAACATAGATCCACTTACAACTCATAGTGGGCACGAGATCCCATGAGAAGGCCTGACGTAAAGAAAAGAACCAAAACTAAGCACAGGCACCACGCCCAGTGAATTCCCCAAGTTACCAGCAAACGAATGCCAACTACAGGCAACCATCACCACAGCCACCCCCATCCGACAACCCTTCAGTAGAAGAAGAAAATATGTCTAGTTATGGTACCCCCGCCCCTCCGGACCCCCCGGCAGACCAAACACCTAAAATAAAATTCCCACACCCCAGGATGTTCTCCAGCAAAGGAGAAGACCTGAGGGCAGAGGCTTTCAAACAATAGTTTGTCAGCGTACGGCAATACGTGTCAATATACAGAATAGACATGAAAGAATATAGATCAGGGATCTATCTTGGAGCGTTCTGCACAGACGATGCAACGGAGGCATACCAACAGTGTATCAGAGAGTACTGAGAACTTGACAAAGGAAGGACAACCACAGTAGCCAACTTCCTGCGGGACTGATTCCAATCATCCCGAAATGCAGATGAAACATTTGAAAAATTCAAAACAATCCAGCAGACGCATGGAGGAACAACAGACAAAATAACCAAAACAGCAACGACGCTCTTAATGTACCATGGTTGGTTACCGATAGGTACAGTCTCCACTTACTCCCTCAAAAAGTGATTCTACTAAAGCATGCACATCAAACTACAGCAGGTAGTCAAACCACAAGAAATAGTAACTGATGATATCCATGCAATCATCAAAAGAGCAGAAAGACATAATGTGTAATGACCCTAGGATAGAGAGCTATGGTAACCTACGGCTACGCCCATACATGAGACCAAGAAGTCAGATGGTAGACGAGGCGGATATGCAGGCGCATATCCGAGAGATATCTGATGGTACGGAAATCTCTAAGAACAGAAGGTACTTAAGGAATAGGTGTACCTAAGTAGTGGTAATAACGTGACAATGTCCGCTCTGGCCTATGGATAGGTCAGAAGGCCGGGTGAGTTTACCCTACCCAAGGAAGTCACGTTACCCTACCATGGAGACTGGTTTCGTGTCACCATGGACATACTTACCCTACCTTTGGGACACTATTACCCTACCTGCCGTCGGAAATGTTGTCGGAGGAATTTCGGGAAATGTTAGGATTGTTTGTTACACAATGACGATCGACGGGCACATGATTGCACTTTGATCGGAAGACTACGGGAGGAGCTATAGTGCTCCGAACAAGCTGTAACTTGGTAGAATTGTTCCTAACAGGTACCTGCGGCCCCAGGGTTCGCCCCGGGCGTCATGGGCCAAAATGGGTGGAGTTGCCGTTGTGCTAGTTAAATGGAATCTATAAAGACATGTCCATAACACTGTATGCGTCGTCGCCGTCCGTCCGACCGGAAGCTGTTCGCAGGATATATAAGTGGGGGGGCCAAGGTGAGAAGGTCAGGTACCTTCTCCAAAAGGAACGGAGTAAAACAGACCAAAACTGACGGAGTTAGCATGAGCCATCCGGAAGGGTCTCCAGAGGAGTCCCGGGTAGTGCTGGAGACATCTGGGAAGGTTTTACACCAATCAAGCCTGCACGTGCCTCTTTGCCGTAGGCTCTTTGTGGGTTGTTTGAAGACTCTAATAGCATGACACTTATTAGGGTGAGTGGTGTGCCGGGGGTAAGGGACCATTGGTAGCGCCTATGGGTCCCGCCGCCGACACAGCTCTCCGGGGGATCGTCGTAGAGCCCCTAAGTTCACAATCAAGAAAGATAGAACTTAGCCGAAGGACAGCTGATGTCTACGAGTGCTTGCATAGGTCATAGCATATGGGAAAAGAGTCATTTAGTTAGCTTTCCTAAGGGTCTCGACAGTTAGCCACTGACGAGACACTGATGTGCAGAGGTTTTCACTCTGGCAGGTGTATTGGTAAATACCTTGCAGGAACTGATGTGCATATAGGAAATTTCTGCTAGAGTGCGCTGACACCTATAGCCCTTCGGGGACACGGTAATGGTGCCGGGGCAACCCTTACGGAGAAGGGCAAACTCACGTTGGTCGGGGTAACCTGATGGGAGAGTTTTTGGTATAAGTCTGACTACTTAAAGATTATACGAGAACTCTCCTACCCCGACACAATCAACATCCTCTCGAGAGACTATAATTGAGATAAGCCTGAGCTTAACGATATTAAGTTTTACCGTTTACTTTTATACTTTACATTTTTTGCAAGAGCTGTGTTCAAGAGATTTGAAGTTTGGTGCGGTCGCATCGTTGGGCGCCATCTACCTGAGGGAGCCCCCGTTACAGTACATCCTTAAGCGAGCCTCTCGCTTAACTCTGCTCTTGAATTTTTGTTTGGATTGAACCGACGTTAAAGAGTCATGTCTGCTTTGGCAGTCACGATGGAAGCGGAATCGTTGAGTTCCGAAAGCAGTTTTGGCATTGATCATGACCCTCTCAAACCTGCCATTTTTAGGGCCTCTGTTATCGCCGACGTGAAGGGCATCGGCGGTACAAGCGCAAAGATGCTTCTTGAAGCAGCCCCAATCAAAGTCCCCGAACATTGTCGCGATTTAGTACTTCATGATGCAGGCCTTGCTGCGTTATCCTTTACGAATGATATTCCCTTCGCTCAAGGGGTGGCGGAGGGGTACCATCATCAAGAAGCCGAAAATGAGACCTGTGGACCTCCTACGATCTCTGTCACGGAATTTTCTCGCGACTACCTCGAACCCTATATCCTACGAGAAGTGACTCGTGAAGTCACCAGCGCTCGGAAGGATTTGTTGCAATGGAATAAGGGGCAACAAAAGAGGTTTAGGAAGGGGATCATTGGGTTGTCTCTGGCTTGGATGAAAAGGCAGCAGGATGCCTTTGTCGCAATGCTGAACAATCAGTTGGCGATGAAGATACGGATGGATGCGCTGGAGAAGGCATGGAATGAAGGGTATCACATCGATGAGGATAATGATGTGCTAATGATTAAGGCTGCACCGGCATTACCGCTGGTCACCGATAAACCGGACAACTTTTCGCAGCAGCTAACGATGTATGCTAGAGACGATCGATATAAACCAGAATTAACTCCGTTAGGGTTGCAGATTCTGGAAAGTTTAAAAACTGGAGAATCAGAGGCAGCTCAGTCCTTTGCCCGCATTACAACTCGTTCGCTCTCTACGTCGGTGGCTCGAAGTCATTCAGTTAGTCCCATCGGGGGTATACGACGACATGCATCTCCGAGACCCCCTCGATCTAGCACAACGAGACCATTAAGGTCCCCGTCTCCATCAATTACTGTTACCCCAGTCCAGCCTCCAGCATCACAGACTCTGCTCCCCCCTCCAACAGCGATCGGATCAGTTCCGACCCCGTCCCCTACTCCTGTTTCCGTCCCATGGCCAGTCATGCGAGCAGGGTCTCCCGGCTTAGCCGAGAAGGTGGAAAGGACATTGAAAATGTAGGAAAATCCCAAATGAGGGAATCCAAATCCTTTCACAGCCTCTCAAGGCACTCCCATCCCTGTCGCAGCTACCCCTAGCCAAACCCACCGGCCACCGACACAAGTACCAATGGCACCGGTGAAATCTTCAGGTAATGCTGATTTCTCTGGGTTTGGACCACTGCCGCCTACCCGAGGACCCTACTGTACCCCCACCTGTCGTGGATGGGGAGCAACACATGACAGATTTTGTTACCCACCACCAGTTGAGGTACCAGAAAGCCCTCCGGCGGCAAGCAGACAAGATAAGGGAAAGGGAAAGGAAACGGGAAGGAAGGGACCCCTATGCGGGTATTGTCTACAACGAGGTCATGAGGGACCTCCAGAACACCTGGAGACCTGCCCCACTTTGGCGGAATGGTTAAAGGTGTCGCAGGCTGCGCCAAACCCGATACCTTCGGGGAGTAACCAGCCAGCAGGGTCACTGCCGCCACAAGCACCGTCAGGAGGGGGTCCTCTAGATGACGGGAATCGTGGTGGTCAAGACGAGCAATTTGATGGTTATGAAAGACCTAGGGAAACCTTCGGTGGCAAGACCGGAGGAAGTGGGGGTGGTAACCTCCCTCCCGGTGGTGGATTCTTTGGGGCTGGCGCAGGAGATCCGCATCATTCCGATCCTGATGACAGTTCTGATGATGATGCCGATTCCCTACCTGATATCACACCCTATTTGGGACCACGTCGCAATGGCTGGAGCAATGAGAAGAAAGACCGATATGACCGTCGGGCAGATGCACTACGAGAACGGTTGCAAAACCAGTCTCATTCCTCGTCTTCATCAAGTCGCAGGAAGCCGGAGAAGCTAAGCGGCATTCCCACATTTAAGGGAGTGATTGCGGACCTGGCTAGTTTTCTGACTCTGGTCGAGGTCAAGTTTGAATACTTTGTGATGATTGACGTCTGACGGACATGGATAAGATCAACTTGGTCATACGTCTTCTCGAAAACGAAGCTGGCAACTGGTACCTGGGGATACACACTGACATCAACCGTGAGGCTGCGAAAAGAGCAGGAATGCCATTCAATAAGAACGGGCCGCTCCCGACATGGAAGGGTTTCCGTGAACGGTTGGAGTAGAGTCACGGAGGTGACAATGTGAATCGGAATAAGAATCTTCTCGTGTGGAATAACTTGGTGATGACCCCCAACGAGAGCAGTCCTTACCTGGATAAGATTATCGATCTGATGTACAAGCTGAATTACACAGACCATCAACAGGTTAAGGATAAGGTTAGGGCTGGGATAAGTTCCGAGCTTGGAAAAGCATGTGCGTTGATGAAACCCCACCCCGAAGCCCTCAATGAGTACCTAGATTTGCTTCGGCAAGTTGGTCACGATCTAGAAGACGATAAAGGTTTCGGACATCTCAATGACGAGAAGCCTTCGAAACCACGAGGAAAGAGAGAAACGGAGACCTCTAAACCTACTGGAAGGTTTAAGAAAAGAGAGAAGGGTTCGGGTTGGAAGGACAACAAACCTCGGAATACCGCAAATGTTGGCGCCGGGAAGCTGGCTGAGACGTCTGAGTATGCTATTTCTCCTCGAGGCATCCCGCAGACCCTGACTGATAAACGACACAACAATAAGCAATGCACTAAGTGTGGGAAGGAAGGACACTTCTGGAGACAGTGTTTGATGACATCCCCAGTTGTTTATGCCATGAAGAATACTGTGGGAGTGAAACGATCACATCCAAAGGCAGAATATTCGACAAAGGGCAATAAACGACTCAAGCGTATTGAAGCATCTCGTCCGCCGCCCTCGGGTCCCAAGCTTTTTGAAGCCCGCAAACCCTCTCCTACGATTATGGAGGTTGATACGGACCTCAGTGAAGGTAGGAACCTAATCCTAAGAAGGAAATGACATAGACTAACCTATCCAGATCAATGATGATCTTGAAGGAAGGATAGCCACTCAAAGTGGAAAGAAGTAAGGTAAGAACCAATCCGCGTTGACTAGCTCTTCAGTTCTGACCAGTCTTTGATACAGGAGTGTCGGGAGACTACCTGGTCAGCTAGATGTTACGGTCGCGCGTGGTGTTCTGGTTTTTTCTTTTTTAGTTCTTAAGTTTGGTTATTTCTTATGTTATCATTCATGTTGGACATTTCTGGGGAAATTACTTTCAGGTTTTTCCTTTTGGATAAGCATTCTGCTCCGAGGGGTCGCTTCGGAAAATGGGAACCGCACGACTTTCGGATGGGGCACAAAGATGCCCTGTTTGGCACTGGTTGACTGGACGTCTCCGGAGAGCAAATGTATTTTCTTGTCTTATATGAGTCAGTTGTCTTGTACGATTGGAATTGGTTCGAGTCATTAGTCTTGAATAAAAGTTATCTTTCAAGTTTACCTGAGGAGGGTTTAATCCCCGAAATCATGCTGGCATGATAGTAAACAGCACTCCAATCCGTTTATTGATTAAACAATTCTTGAAAAAGTTTACCGACCTGTTGTGACCACTCTTGTGTCGAAAGGCAAGAGACTAACAAGAATGAGTACGATCAGACAGCAAAAGAAGGCGAGGCACTGGAGCCCACCCGGACATAGCAAATCAATTCACTTAAGGGTGAAACTGGATTGGCGCATAGGGTGTAGGCAAGTGAGTGCCGAAGCGCTGTTACTACTAGATAGTGGAGCAACGGGCCCCGTGCTAAGTAGTCAATAGGTCAAGAGTACCCAAGCTCCTTGTGTAAAGAAAAGGATCCATACTCCGATTAAGGATGCAAGCAGAAATAATATACCAGGATCAGCTCTTCATTATACCAAGTCATTAGACTTGAAGATCGGTGATCATGTAAATGGTATGGGCTTTGAAGTAGCGGATATTGCCGACAGAAGAGTCGATGGCTATCTCCCAATGTCGTGGCTGAGGGATCATAACCCCGACATAGATTGGAAAGTAGGATCCCTGACCTGGCGCTCAGATTTCTGTAAGGATAATTGTCTTACGGAGCAGAGGCGGTTAGTATACATGTCAGATGAGGAGCTATTGGCAGAAGATCCAGAAAATGGATATTTTCTAGGAACTGTAGAGTTTACCGATGAGAGAGGAGGAGATGTCACGATCCAACTCCCTCTGGATTATAAGGATTTTGGTGACATCTTTAGCCAAGAAAGGATAGATGCATTACCAGAACATACAAAGTATGATCACAGGATCGAATTGATCCCCGGAAGCACTCCACCTTGGGGGCCTATCTATCCAATATCAGAGAAAGAGGGGAAAGCACTTAAGGAGTTCATAACCGAGATGTTACGAACAGGGAAGATAGAAAGATCTACTTCCTCTTCCTCCGCTCCCATACTGTTTGTGCCAAAACCTGATGGCATACTGAGACTGGTAATAGATTACCGAGGGCTCAATAAAATAAGGGTAAAGAACAGATATCCTCTCCCGTTAATGAAGGAACTGCGAGGAAGGCTCTCCAAAGCCATAGTGTATACCTTGATGGATCTCAAGAATGGCTATTGGGGGATCCGGATGGCCAAGAAGGCTACCGGAGATACACACTTGCATGAAGAACTCACGGCTTTCCGTAGCAAATTGGGATTACATCATTTTAAAGTGATACCCTTTGGGTTACGTAACGCGCCCGCCACCTTCCAGAGCATGATAAATGATATATTTAGAGCTATGCTGGGAGAAGGAGTCGTAGCCTACATGGACGATATCCTGATTTGCTCAGAGACCATTGAAGAACATGTCTCGTTGCGTAGGCGCGTAATGGAAAGACTTAGGGAACACCTACTATGTGCAAACATAAAGAAGTCATTCTTCCACAAACATGAGATAGAATTTCTAGGTTATAGGATATCCAAAAAGGGAATATCTATGACCACCAAAAAGGTGGATTCCATCTTGGAATGGAAGAAGCCGACCAACGTCGTCGGAGTCCAAAGTTTTCTGGGCTTCGCCAACTTCTATAGAAGGTTTATAGACGGTTTCAGCAAGATAGCGAAACCTTTGACGGACCTTACTAGGCAGGATGTCAAATTTGATTGGACCCCTGCTTGTAGCGAGGCATTCTTGGAGTTAGGAAAGGCCTTCACTTCGGGACCAATCCTAGCACACTTCGATTCTAGCCGTCCAACCAAGTTGGAGACGGACGCAAGCGACTTTGCATTGGGTGCTGTACTGTCTCAATTCTGCGAAGATGAGAAATGGCATCCAGTGGCCTTTCATAGCAGGAAGTTCCACCCAGCGGAGATAAATTATGATGTACATGACAAAGAAATGACTGCCATAGTTGCAGCTTTTAAGGAGTGGGAACATCTGTTTCGGTCGGTAGAGGGTGAAATCTCGGTTTACACCGATCACAAGAATTTGGAGTATTTTAATAGTACTAAGACCCTCAACCGCCGACAACATCGCTGGGCAGAATTCCTGCAACCGTTCAATTTCAAGGTAGTTTACCGTGAAGGAAGATTGAACACGAAGGCAGATGCACTGTCAAGGCGTGGAGACCACCGCCCTGAAGGGGGGAGTAATTCTCTATCAGAGACACCAAAGCCGTTTTTTTGCCCCGGACAATAGATTGTGGGACAGGAGCGAGTTCTCTTACGACCACAAGCATTGGCGGCCTGTCAAGGCTACCAGTTACAATCAGCATTTTTGGATGCATTACGAATTGCTGCGAAACAGGATCCTGTGTATATGAAGGACTTAAAGACTGTGTTAGAGGAAGACCAAGGAGTCGACTGGAACCTGACAATAGAAAGAGATCTCCTTCTGTATAAGAACAGGTGGTACATTCCTGACTCACAGGATTTGAAGGATAAGATCATGGAAGCTGAACATGACTCCCGTATTGCGGGACACTTTGGGACATATAAGACGGTAGGCAGGGTTAGGGCCAACTTCTTTTGGCCAAAGATGGATGAGACCATTACGGACAATGTTCTTACATGCGATACCTGTCAACGGAACAAATCTGTCAAGCATAAGAAGTTTGGTCTGCTGGAACCTGTTGGTGTACCCTTGAGACCGTGGATGGCTATGTCAATGGACTTCATGGTTGCACTACCGAAATCAGAAGGGTATACAAAAATTTGGGTTATCATGGATCGATTCTCAAAGATGGCACACTTTATACCTTTGGCCACAGAGATCCCCATCAAGGATCCGGCTCTGATATTTTTGAAGGAAGTTTGGCGGCTTCATGGGCTCCCAGAATCTATTTTCTCCGACCGTGATAGTCGATTCACATCCAAGTTTTAGATAAGCCTGATGCAACAAGTGCAATTGAAACTACGGTTATCGACCGCTTTCCACCCTGAGACCGACGGACAAACTGAGTGGGTGAACCAGACCTTAGAGCAATACTTAAGAAGTTATTGTTCTTATCAGCAAGATGATTGGGCATCGCTACTACCTTTGGCGGAATATGCATACAATACATCAACCTCTGAATCAACTAGGTTATCTCCATTTGAGATCAACTACGGTTTCAACCCACGGACCAACTGGTCGAGTACTGTTTCAGAGCAACATGGTGTTCACCCCAGTAGCGAGCTATTGTTAAGGAATTGGGAAGGTGTCTGGCAAGAATTCCGAGATACACTTAAGCGAGCTCAAGAGAGACAAAGGAAGTGGCATGACCAGAAACGGTTACCATCATCTGAATACGTTACGATGGAAGATGTCACAAATGGTAGGGCAAAAAAGGTGGATCGTGAGATGCTAAATCGAAAGAACATCCACACTAAACGACCTATGGAGAAGCTAGACCACCGAATGTTTAGACCCTTTGTGGTCAAGCGAAAGGTCGGTAACCGAGCTTACGAACTCCAATTGCCTGCAGGTTGGTCAATGCATCCGGTATTCAATGTTGGACTCTTAGAACCCTATCGTGAGGACCCAGGTGGTAGAAGGACTAAGGAAGTCCCAGTCCCAGAGATAATAGACAATGAGCCCAGTTATGTTAGGGAGGCAGTCGTAGATAGTGGATGGTACAGTAATATGAAAGCGAAATTTCCTAATCGCTTCGTTCAGTACCTAGTTTCATGGGAAGGCTATGGCATAGAAGAGAACTCTTGGGAGCCATATGAGATGCTAGAAGACACTGGCTTACAGGCCATGAAGGATTTCCACCATCGGTATCCCCACAAAGCCAGAGTCCATAGGGTTGAGGGAGAACCGAAGGAGGGATATAAAAGACGACGTTAGCGGAGCGGGTCGGTCCTTAGAGAAGAGGGGAGTGATGTAACGACCCTACGATATTGAGCTATGGTAACCTACGTCTACGCCCATACATGAGACCAAGAAGTCAGATGGTAGACGAGGCGGATATGCAGGCGCATATCCGAGAGATATCTGATGGTGCGGAAATCTCTAAGAACAGAAGGTACTTAAGGAATAGGTGTACCTAAGTAGTGGTAATAACGTGACAATGTCCGGTCTGGCCTATGGATAGGTCAGAAGGCCGGGTGAGTTTACCCTACCCAAGGAAGTCATGTTACCCTACCATGGAGACTGGTTTTGTGTCACCATGGACATACTTACCCTACCTTTGGGACACTATTACCCTACCTTCCGTCGGAAATGTTCTCGGAGGAATTTCGGGAAATGTTAGGATTGTTTGTTACGCAATGACGATCGACGGGCACTTGATTGCACTTTGATCGGACGACTACGGGAGGAGCTATAGTGCTCCGAACAAGCTGTAACTTGGTAGAATTGTTCCTAACAGGTACCTGCGGCCCCAGGGTTCGCCCCGGGCGTCATGGGCCAAAATGGGTGGAGTTGCCGTTATGCTAGTTAAATGGAATCTATGAAGACATGTCCATAACACTGTATGCGTCGTCGCCGTCCGTCCGACCGGAAGCGGTTCACAGGATATATAAGCGGGGGGGCCAGGGTGAGAAGGTCAGGTACCTTCTCCAAAAAGAACGGAGTGAAACAGACCAAAACTGACGGAGTTAGCATGAGCTATCCGGAAGGGTCCCGAGAGGAGTCCCGGGTAGTGCCGGAGAGATCTGGGAAGGTTTTACGCCAATCAAGCGTACTCGTGCCCCTTTGCCGTAGGCTCTTTGTAGGTTGTTTGAAGACTCTAATAGCATGACACTTATCGGGGTGAGTGGTGTGCCGGGGGTAAGGGACCATTGGTAGCGCCTATGGGTCCCGCCGCCGATACAGCTCTCCGGGGGAGCGTCGTAGAGCCCCTAAGTTCGCAATCAAGAAAGATAGAACTTAGCCGAAGGACAGCTGATGTCTACAAGTGCTTGCATAGGTCATAGCATATGGGAAAAGAGTCATTTAGTTAGCTTTCCTAAGGGTCTCGACAGTTAGCCACTAACGAGACACCGATGTGCAGAGGTTTTCACTCCGGCAGGTGTATTGGTAAACACCTCGCAGGAACTGATGTGCATATGGGAAATTTCTGCTAGAGTGCGCTGACACCTATAGCCCTTCGGGGACATGGTAATGGTGGCGGGGCAACCCTTACGGAGAAGGGCAAACTCACGTTGGTCGGGGTAACCTGATGGGGGAGTTTTTGGTATAAGTCGGACTACTTAAAAATTATACGAGAACTCTCCTACCCCGACACAATCAACATCCTCTCGAGAGACTTTAATTGAGATAAGCCTGAGCTTAACGATATTAAGCTTTACCGTTTACTTTTATTCTTTATATTTTTTGCCAGAGCTGTGTTCGAGAGATTTGAAGTTTGGTGCGGTCGTTTCCTTGGGAGCCATCTACCTGAAGGAGCCCCCGTTACATAATGCCATCCTGTGGGATATGAATACCTACAAATCTACGGAGGCAAGGAAAGAAGGAGGGCTGCGGTCCAGCCCTACCAGGAACTCGAAAAAGACAGGGACACTGAAACCAAAGGACAACCAGTGACAGCAACAACGAAGAGAAAACAACGAATGCTTTGAATGCAGAAAAATGGGCCATTATCCCCAGGAATGTTATACACGGAAATTCAAAGGCAAGAACATAAAAACAAAAAGCCGCCACGAACCTCCTAGAAGTAAAAGAAGAAAGCTCCTATGAAGAAATTAGCATTAACTCAGTAGTTGCAATGGTTAACTGCTACAAAACCACCCCAGCAGTAATGAGAATACTCCCCTTACAATAGCTGGAAGGCATGGTAGAAATAAATGGCTTCCGAGCAAGGGTCCTGTTCGATACAGGAATGATAGGGCATAACATCCTAAGCAATACCTTCATGGCCATACAAGGCATAAACACACAACCTACAAAATACCTAGTAACCCTTAACATGGCCATAAAGGGATCTTGGTCAACTAGCAATAGCCAGGCAACCACCACAGTTCAAATAGAGAAAGCAAGGTTCCCAAACAACCTCATGCTAATCGGAAATGTTGCAAAATACGATGCCCTCCTCGGAATGCTGTTTATGACTCGTCACAAGGCAACCATCGGCTGGGAAGCAATGAGCGTCACCTTGGCAAATTAGAAAGTAAGAGTCTCATGCAAACCTACAAGCAGAGAACACAGGTCCACAGTATACGAAGCGGGTCAAACAATCATAGAGGAATTCCGCAATGTCTTCCTGGACGAAATACCAGATAGCTTGCCACCACTTCAGAAAATTGACCATTGGATATAAATAGAACCTGGATCACACATCAAAGATGAACCTAGGTACTCTGTACTGGAAGCATACAAAACACCATTTCATTACCCAAATGGATCCAGACAAAGTTAGAGTAAGGGATCATCTACCGTAATGTGGTAACGGAAGCAGCCCCTCTGTTTGTACAACCCAAAAAGGACGGGTAAGGCATCAGCCCATTAGTCGACCTTAATTGACAATACGATCTAGTAATCAAGAACACCCCCTCAATACCCCGGCAACCAGACATCATAAATGCAGTCAGAAGGAAGGCGTACTGAAGCAAGATTGACCTGCAAGACGCATACTTTCAAACAAGAGTGCACCCCAAGGATAAAAGAAATAACTCATTCAATTCACTTTTCGGGACCATGATAAGCTGAGTAATGCTACTAGGTGACAAGAACGCACCTGCCACCTTCATGCGCATAATGGAAGACTTATTAGGGGAATACCTATAAGAATTTATGTGGATATACATTGATGACATCCTGATTTTTTCAGCTACAGTGGAAGAATGTATGGACCATTTACGATTAGTTTGCAAAAAACTATGCAAGGCACAATACTATACGAGTAAAAAGAAATCAGACCTCTTTGCAAAAGAATTAGATATAATAGGACATATAATTAACAATGAGGGAACCCATGCAGCCCCTGAAAACATACAGACCCTAGAGGAATAGATAATGCCAACAAATGAAAAGGAACTAGAACAATTCTTAGGATTACTAAACTATGTGGCACAATTCCTGCCACACCACGCCACGATCACAGGCCCACTCACTGACCTAACGGATGGAGCTGAGTAGGTATGGACGCCAACCCAGAACTAAGCATTTAGAAAAATCAAACATCTCCTCAAAGAACACGCAGTCATGCAACCTCTGAAAGACTTGGAAGAACTGATCTTGCTGATAAAGGACGCCTCGGACATAGGAGTAGGGGCATGGGTAGGACAAGCACCCACCTGCGACACAGTTAGATCAGCAATGCTCCATAGCTAAAGATTTACTAATCCACAATTAAATTACGGAACAACTGACAAGGAGGTACTAGCTATAGTGGATGCGCTACACAGTTTCAGCCACATATTGATAAGAAGAAAGTTCACAATAGTTACGGATCACTACCCACTAATATTCCTGAAGACCATGAAGCAACCTAGTAGGAAACAAATTAGGTGAATAACGGAGCTGAGCAAATACAACACAAGAAGAATTTACCAAGAGGGAAGTAAAAACTATTGAGCTGACACGCTATCTCGGATTTATGAAGGCACTATCTCAGATGAACATCCCCCCTATGCCCAAGACACTACCTACCAAGATGATGACCTATCTCACACCACAGATTTCGAGCAAAAAACTGCAACCTATCAAACTGCAAGGTCAAATTACCAGCTACTATCAATCAAGAAGGCTCCAAATTTACCCCCTCCTGTACTCCAAGAACCCGAAAGTTGGGCTACAGACTGCATCATCCGTAATGGTAAGGATTGGGGAGATCGGACTACTCATATTGGTATGCACCCAGGAGACTGAGAACATGCAAGCCTCCACTTTACTGCATGCAACATTGACTAATGTACCCACCATGCCAGTGCCAAACTAGGGTGTGGGTATTCTCCCAAACCAAGGTCGTATCGGTCTGGAACATCCTATGATACCCTTGACAAAGAAACCTTATTGGAAATGCGACAACTCACATCAGAGGTAGATTCACCCCAAATGAAGCAACAAGCAGCCATTTGCCACCCCCGACCCTCAACCTGGATCGACCCTTCCCAATTGGAAATACCACTCGAAGAACCACTGAGTAGCCCACCACCATTCCTGCAAACAAGCGGCACTAAGGAAGAACCATACTTATTTAGAGTAAGCTAGGAATCAGAAATATATGCTCACGAAGTAATTGAATCAGTTATGCCACCAGCACTGGACGAGTACAGAAGGAATCTATACGAGCCATTCACAGAAGACATTACCCCCAGATAAATAACAAATCGGAATGCAGATATCGAGGAGGAACAGGCTACGTTCCATATATGCAAAAAGATGGAGAACAACCTACGACAGCAAATAATCAAAGGTTACTGAAGTGACTCTCTATACGATAAACTATTAAGCGGGGGATCAACAGATCTTAACCTCTATGAAGTAGATAACAGCTTAGTCTACTCTCCAACCTGATATGATTCATAGTGCCTGTACATCCCTAATGGATACGCAGGAAATAAGGAAACCTTACGAGAATACATCATAAGAAACATCCACACCAATGGGCACCATAGCGCGAAATCCAACCTCCACTATGCAACTGGCTACCTTTTCTGGCCACAAATGGGTAACGACTTCCGCCAGTATGTGGCACAGGGTACCACATACCAAATCAATAAACCTATAACCCAACTCCCTGAGGGTTCTGCAAAAACACTACCGATAGAGTTAACCGAAAAGGTGTGCACCGCACATGGGTACCCTAGTTCCATTGTAACCAACACAGACCCATGATTCGATTCTAAATTTTGGCAACAATGGTGTAAGTCTCTCAGTGTTGAACACCTCTATGCCCAACCAGGACACCACGAGACCAACAGCCAAGTAGAACGACGAATCAGAGAACTCAAGACAGCAATATGAAACATTACTAATAAGAGACAAAATAACTGGAAACCAGCGGTAGCAGAAACAGCAGCATACATAGATGGATCATATATGGTGTCACGGCCACTCGGCTATGGAGACGGAATATGCATGGGTTTTTGGTTGCATATCTGGGAAGTGGTATTCCCAGTTACATAGTGGAATCTTCTTTGTATAGGCGAATGGGACGTGTTCCCGCCCAATGGAAGATGGCGGAACCAGACGGAGGAATCATGGCTGCGCATGACGCCCAGGACTTTCTTGTGTATTGGTAATCAGGGAGGATTTCCTTAGTATATAAAGGGGTGTGCCCCTTTATAATTTTCTTTCTTTACGGAATCTGGTAATCTCCTTTGGACACCCTTTCTTACGTTCCAAGGATCGACCTAAACTCCACGTCGTCTCTGACTTTATCTCGCGATAACTTCAGGCCTTGTTCGTGAAGGAATCTTTACCTTCGCTTACAGTTATTAACCTCGTAAGGCTTTGTCCTTACGTTTGTTGTCTTTAGGTTCTTCGTTTCCGTCATTCGTCGTCTTCGGTCGGTCGCTTCGATGTCTACGCGAGGTTCTTCCCTTTCGGCGGGCAAGGTCGCGGCGGCCTTGTATTCCCTCTCGGCGTCGGTGGATGAGGCTTCTCTTCTTCGGAAGGAAGTTTCGCGCCTTCACCACCACGTCTCGGTACTGTCTCGTCGACTCCACTTGTTAGAACGGGAGCGTGCGGCCTTGGTTGCGGCTAGGCGTTCGCCCTCTCCTCTGTTCGGCGGGCCAGGGGACATGACGCCGCCTCCCAGCAGGGGGGTGGCTGAAGAAGAAGAGGAGGTGGCTATGGTGCGGCTGGCCATGGTGGCGTCCTTCCCTTCGGGGATGCTGCCGCCTGACCCATTGGTGGCTGAGCCCGGGATGGTAGCTGACCCTGCCAGTGAGGCATCATGGGTGGCTGATGATGAGCCCGTGGTCGCAAATTTGTTCGTCGGTTCTTCCCCCCCGCCGGCCGGACTGGAGCTGCCGTTGTCCCCCGTCGGTGAAGGATCGGTTGATGGGTCTA
>LN890976.1:483230-496719 GCA_900010015.1 Tuber aestivum
CAGCTCCTCCTCTCTGGGCTACTGTCGCTAGGAGGACAAGGAAGCCCTCTCAAAAACCCACAAAGCCTGGGCCCAACACAGCCAAACCCTCCTCTACCTCGGCTAAGACCCTTACCGACAAGAAAAAGGGCCTCACTATGCGCGAGCGTCGGCTCATTGTCTAACGAGACACTACCCCCCTCACCACTACTGCTGTACAATTACGCGACAGCATTAACCAGGCCTTGGCCTCCACTCTTATCTAGTCTGTCTCCTTTTTGGATGGACACGTTACCCTTACCACTATGAACACAATCAGAGCCACAACCGTCAACAGTAAAGTTGGCACCTTCTTGCACCTCATTTCTGGTGCCTCTACCGTTCATCTCGACACCCCTGCCACTCAGCTTCTGGTGCATGGCATTGCTACCTCTACTTCTCTGGCTTCTCTCGCCCAGGAACTTACTACTTTCAACTGTGGCTTGTCTCTTACTGAACAGCCAAGGTGGCTCACCTCTGATATAGCACGTATGGGCAAACTTGCCTCAACTGTTGTCATCTCTATCACTGGACCCAAGGCTCCCGCCTTTGTTGGCAAACCCCTCTCTGCCTTCTCCAATACCTACCATACCGAACGTCGTTTACCCTTCAACAAATACACCCAGTGTGCCAACTGCCACAAGTTCGGCCACCACAGCATCAAATGCACCTCACCTGCTTCCTGCCGCTGGTGCCTCCTCCCTCACTCTACTGGGAATCACTCCGGCCCCACCGCTACCTGCTGCCTTCGTGGCTGTCCCTGCAGCCATACCACACCCAGCTGTGTGAACTGTGATGGCCCACATGAATCCCACTCGCCTGTCTGCCTTTCTCGCCCCCGTCCAGATACCCAAGAATCTGTGGCTTCAGAGGAACCTGGAGAAGAGGTGGACATGGCTGGCTCGACATAGGTTGGGATACCTATAAGAATATTGCCCTAGGGGTGTCTTGGGTTGGCTATTACAGTGCGATGGGTGGGCTTTTATGCCTGCCTCGATTGATTGCTTGGGGGAGACTGGCTTCGTACCGCCCCTTTGTCATGGTCCTATCAAGGGACAGTGCTGGAACATTTTCTTGGGTGCCAGGTGGGGTTGATGATGGTGGATTTATTTTGTTATGAATTTTATGAGGATAAGAGGTGCGAGATCGGAGCAATGCTGCCGGTGGTAGTAATTTATTAATTGTGCTGAGATTTGCGTAGCCTGGATAGGTGGAGCGGATGGGTGCTGTGCTGTTGATGGACCTGTACTTTAGCTTTGGTGTTGGTGCTCGCTCACTGGAGTGGTTAACGGTATAGGGCCAGAGGATCGGTATCTTGTATTTAGTTGCCTGTATTTTGTGGGGGTAGCAGGGCCCCAGTCCCACCGGTGGATCCCGACCGGCGTTAAGCTCCTGTCGGGGGGGCGCTCGATCATAAGCCATGTTTTGGCGCGACGAGTATAAATAAACTTAGATTGAATTTGGACACCCTTTCTTACGTTCCAGGGAATTATCTTATCCCCCATGATATCTTTTTTTGGCCCGACTGTAGTCAAGGTTTCTCCTCATCATCTCCATTATAGAGTCA
The DNA here is from genome assembly GCA_900010015.1 of Tuber aestivum. Lineage (NCBI taxonomy): Eukaryota > Fungi > Ascomycota > Pezizomycetes > Pezizales > Tuberaceae > Tuber > Tuber aestivum. Next base: position 484,816 of record LN890976.1, read on the forward strand.
TCACCCCCTCTCGTTCTGCAATCTTCTACACAGCCTGATGGCTCTTCCCAGGTTCGGCTACCACCTATCTTCCGGCCTCAAGGCCCCCCCTCGCTTAAACAACCATGCAGTGGTACCACCTCAACTATACAAGTACCAAACGCCTATGGAGGTGCTAATGGCATCTTCTTGAAGATGTTTGATGATTTGGCAGAGGCAGCCGGGATTGAAGAACCTCTCACCTTTGAAAAAGCCTTTCCCGTTATACCCAACATAATGCAAATTTTGCACGAAGACTACAGGAAGGCGACCGATGGGCTAACCAAGCACATCACTGCCCTTACTGAGGAACTAGACGCCCTTCGGGCGTCCACTCTATCTCAGCCTGCTCATACTGCTGCCCCGCTGGCACCTCCTACTACTACTACAGAGCAGCCCTCTGTCCCTCCTCCACCTTCCACCCTTCCCCATACCCTACCTCCTGGCCCGGAAGCTCACCCTTCTTGGGCTACCGTCACTAGGAGGGCAAGGAAGCCTTCTCAGAAACCCCTGAAGCCTGGCCCCAAGCCAGTCAAACCCTCCTCTCCCTCGGTTAAGCCCCTTACCGACAAGAAAAAGGGCCTCACCATGCGCGAGCGTCGGCTCATCATCAAAAGAGACACTGCCCCCCTTACCTACACTGCTGTACAGCTACGCGACAGCATCAACCAGGCCCTGGCCTCCACTCGCATCCAGTCTGTCTCCTTTTTGGACGGACATGTTACTCTCACTACCATGGACACCGTTAAAGCAACTACCGTCAACAGTAAAGTTGGCACTTTTTTGCACCTCATTCCTCGTGCCTCTACTGTCCACCTCGATACTCCTGCCACCCAGCTTCTGGTACATGGCATCACTACCTCCACCCCTCTGGGATCGCTTGCCCAAGAACTCACCACCTTTAACTCTGGGTTATCTCTTACCGAACAGCCTCGGTGGCTTACATCAGACATAGCACGCATCGGCAAACTTGCCTCAACTGTTGTTATTTCCATCACCAGACCCAAGGCTCCTTCTGTTGTTAGCAAACGCCCTTTCTTCCTTCTCCAACACCTGCCGTACCGAACGCCGTCTACGCTTCAACAAATACACCCAGTGTACCAACTGTTACACATTTGGCCACCATAGCATCAAATGCATCCTGCCTCCTTCCTGCCGTTGGTGCATCCTTCCTCACCCAACTGGAGATCACTCCTGCCCCACCACTACCTGCCTTCTTCGCGGCCATCCTTGCAGCCATGCCACGCTCAGGTGTGTGAACTCTGATGGCCCACATGAATCCCACTCGCCTGTTTGCCCTTCTCACCCACGTGCAGATACCCACGAATCTGAGGCCTCGGAGGAACTTGAAGAAGAGGTGGATATGGTTGGTTCAACCTAGGGTGGGACACCTATAATGATAGTGCCCTAGGGGTGTCTTGGGTTGGCTATTACGGTGCAAGGGGTATGGCTCTTGGGCCTACCTCGATTGATTGCTTAGGGGAGACTGGTTTTGTACCGCCCCTTTGTCATGGCCCTTCCAAGGGACAGTATTGGAAAGCTTTCTTGGGTGCCAGGTGGGGTTGACTTTGGTCGATTTATTTTCTTATGATATTATGAGGATTTTCGGTGCGAGGCTGGGGCAATGCTGCCAGTGGTAGTGATTTATTGATTGTGCTGGCATTTCCGTGGCCTGGCTAGATGGAACGGATGGATACCGGACTATTGATGGACTTGTACTTTAGCCTTAGTGTTGGTGCTCACTCACTGGGGTGGTTAACGGTACGGGGATGGAGGATCGGTGTCTTGTATTTAGTTGCCTGTTTTTAGAGCCGGTAGCAGGGCCCCAGTCCCACCGGTGGATCCCAACCGGCGTTAAGCTCCTGTCGGGGGGGCGCTCGATCATGAGCCATGTTTTGCCGCGATGTGTATAAATAAACTTAGATTCAATTTGGACACCCTTTCTTACGTTCCAGGGAATTATCTTATCCACCACGATACCTTTCTTTGGCCCGACCGGGGTCCAAGTTTCTCCTCATCATCTCCATTATGGGGTCTTCACCCCCTCTCGTTCCGCAACCTCCTATGCAGCCTGACGGGGCTTCACAGAGTCGGCTATCACCTATCTTCGGGGCTCAGGGCCCCCCCTTGCTTAAACGCCCACGCAGCGGCACTACCACCTCCCCAAATCGATACACAAAAGATGACTTTGAAGGCCCTTACAGTGCCTTCATGAGCATGTTTGAACAGTTGGCAGAGGAACAGAAAATTGAAGCACCGTTCAGTTTTGCAAAAGCCTTTCCACTTATGCTCCACATGATGCAAATTTTGCACGAAGACTACAGGAAGGTGACCGATGGGCTAACCGAGCACATTACCGCCCTTACTGAGGAACTGGATGCCCTTCATGCCTCCATCCCCTCTCAGCCTGCTCCTACCACTGCCCCGCCGGCACCTCCTACTACAGACAACACAGAGCAACCCTCTGTTCCTCCCCTACCACCTACCCTTCTCCATACCAGACCTCCCGGCCCAGCAGCCCCTCCTTCCTGGGCTACTGTCACTAGGAGGACGAGGAAGCCCTCTCACAAACCCGCGAAGCTTGGCATCAAGCCAGCCAAAACCTCCTCTACTTTGGCTAAGCCCCTTACCGATCAGAAAAAGGGCCTCACCATGCGTGAGCGTCAGCTCATCATCAAACGAGACGCTGCCCCCCTCAACATTACTGCCGTACAGCTACGCGACGGCATGAACCAGGCTCTGAACTCTACTCTCATCCAGTCTGTCTCCTTTTGGGATGGATATGTCACTCTCACTACTATGGACACGGTTAGAGCTACGACTATCAACAGCAATGTTGGAACTGTTTTGCACCTCATTCCGGGTGCCTCTACCGTTCATCTCGATACCCCTGCCACCCAGCTCCTGGTACATGGCATCGCTACCTCTACCTCTCTGGCATCTCGTGGCCAAGAACTTACCACATTCAACTCGGGCTTATCTCTTACCCAACAGCCTCGCTGGCTTACCTCTGATTCAGTACGCGTTAACAAGAACGCCTCGACTGTTGTTATCTCCATCACTGGACCCAAGGCTCCCTCATTCATTGGCAAACGCCTTTCCGCCTTCTCCAATACCTACCGTACCGAGTGCCGCCTATGCTTCAACAAATATACTCAGTGTACCAACTGCCACAAGTTTGGCCACCATAGTATCAAATGCACCTCACCTGCTTCCTGCCGCTGGTGCCTCCTCCCTCACGCTACTGGGGACCACACCTGCCCCACCGCTACCTGCTGCCTTCGTGGCCGTCCCTGCAGCCATACCACACCCAGGTGTGTGAACTGTGATGGTCCGCACGAATCCCACTCGTCTGTTTGCCCTTCTCGCCCCCGTCCAGATACCCAAGAATCTGAGGCCTCGGAGGAACACGAAGAAGAGGTGGACATGGATGACTCTACATAGGTTGGGATACCTATAACGATAATGCCCTAGGGGTGTCTCGGGTTGGCTATTATGGTGCAAGGGGTAGGCTGTTAAGCCCTGCCTCGACTGATTGCTTAGGGGAAACTGGCTTCGTACCGCCCCTTTCTCATGGTCCTACTAAGGGACAGTGCTGCAACGCTTTCTTGGGTGCCGGGTGGGGATGATGATGAAGGATTATTTTTGTTCTGAATTTTATGAGGATAAGAGGCAGGAGACTGGAGCAATACTGCTCGTGGTAGTGATTTTTTGATTGTACTGGGATTTCCGTGGCCTGGATAGGTGGAGCGGATAGGTGCCGCGCCGTTGATGGACTTGTACTTTAGCTTTGGTGTTGGAGCTCGCTCACCAGAGTGGTTGACGGCATGGGAACGGAGGATCGGTATCTTGTATTTAGTTGCCTGTTTTTAGTGGGAGTAGCAGGGCCCCAGTCCCATCGGTGGATCCCGACTGGCGTTAAGCTCCTGTCAGGGGGGCGCTCGATCATAAGCCATGTTTTGGCGCAACGAGTATAAATAAACTTAGATATTATTTGGATACCTGTACCTAGGAATTACACCCTCTACCTTCTGGCATCCTCTTGAACCTCTGAACCCTGACCCTGGACCCCTGAACCCTGAACCTCGTACAACTCGCTTCAGTTGTACCCCCGCACCTAGACCTCGTCTCCAGAGTCCTGCCTGTCCTGATCGTGGTGTGCCTTAGGCTACCTGATCCTCAGACCCTGTCCGTTACATATGGAAACCTATGGCTCCTCCCCTTATGCGGTAGTGTATGGGAAGAAATACCCAATGATAAAAACCCTCTGGTTTGGGACATCATCAGTACCGGCCACTGATGAATTCCTTAACATGTACCAGGAAATGAGAAACCTGGTATACCAGAACCTCCAGCGAGTATGATTCCGATCAACTCGAAAAGCTGCAAAAAGATGCACAATACACAAACGCATCCCGATCGGACAACAAATCTTAGTTTATGAAAGCCAATTTACCACTCAATCAGAAAGGAGCAAAGAACTACAACCTATATGGAGAGAGCTTTTTACAGTAATCAGATTCGACGAATACACTAAAAATTACAGGGTAAAGATGGATGTGAAAATGTACTGCCAACCAGAAGGCACCTTCCATACAATATCAATTAAACAATACGTGCCAAATGATAATGAAAGATTTCCCAGACAAGCCCATGCAAAGCCTGTGCTAATACTAATAAATGACTACCCGGAATGAAAAGTTGAAGAAATCTTGGATTACCTACAGCGGTACAACAGGGACGAGTTTTTGATAAAATAAAAGGAATACCCAGCAAGCAAGAACAGCTGGGAACCCATTGAAGGACTCACAAACGCGACCGAACTGATTCATAAATAGTAGTCTAATAACAAGGAAGGAGACCTACCAACAATCCATGAGGTAACAATGTGCTAGGCACCAACAATACCTAATGTAAACTGATGGGAACTCACCCCATAGACACTAAAAGGCTTTTGGGCACCCTACAGCAACAATGAGTTCTCACTAGGGGACGAGACTGAACAAGACTCAGAATCACCCACACCCTCGGAAATATAAGCAAGGCCCACACATATACATACACCCCTACACGAAACCCACACACCCTTAGAAAATATAAGCAAGACCCACATATACACCCACACATATACATACACCCCTACACGAAACCCACGCACCATCAGAAAATATAAGCGAGACCCACATAGACACATATATACACACACACCCCCACACAAAACCCGCGCACCCTCGATAGTAAAAGATAGAAAAGTACATAAAAAGATGCACTTTGCACTCAGACAGTATTGCTCCAAAACATCCCCCCACTGCACTCTGGAAACAAGAGGTGTTTATACCTTTCGCACATTACCTACCACACCCTACTATGCATACCTACCTTAACACGAACTACCTCACCTATCACACCATGCATAATTGCAATTTCACAAAGCTTCATGAGAAAGACTCCTTCCTTTGGCGTCTAAACTTTAGACGCCTCGGTAATATTGTGGGACAACAGAGATGGAAACCTATCTACATATTCTGTTGCCTCAGATGCAACCATATGGATTGCAAAATCACTAACCAGTGGTGGAAATCAATCAGAAAGGTGTACCACCTACAATGTGCCCCGGTGTATTTCACCCCCTGCGTGTGTTGCAGCTGTGCCGGGCTTGACCTCCAGAAAGAATGTATTGGAGGACCGGCATGTTTTTACAACTGCTAATACCAGTCAGCTTTTGAGGATGACGACAAGCTAAGCGAGGCTCAGAATACCTTTTTGGCTTTGTTTGGGTAAAGGTTTTGATTTTTGGGAAATTGTTTTTGTTTTGGGAAATATAACTGGAGCTGGTACTCGGTTAGTTTGTTTTATATTTTGTTTTAAGTATTAGTTGATACTTAGTTTGTTTTATGTATTGTTTTAAGTATCGGTTGATACTTAGTTTGTTTTATGTTTTGTTTCAAGTATCGGTGGATACTTAGTTTGTTTTGCATTTTGTTTTAAGTATCAGTTGATACTTGGTTAGTTTCACAGATTGATTGAGTAAGAATATGAGTGAGAATTCATGATCATACTCAAACACATGTACTTAAAAAGACTGCCATCTTCCACTCTGGAAACGGCAGACTTCAACAGATAGTATTCTAATATACTCAGTTAAACGGTTATATCTATTTTCCTACTATACCACCGAAGCCTCCCTTAGTGAGCCTAAGAACTGTTAATCTCCGGCAGATCATCAGTTCTCTTCCATTGTACCTCATGACGTGATTAGCGCCCCAGCGTAAATACATTACAAGAGCTCTCACAGAGAGTGGTGGTAGTGGCAGGACCCTTCAGCACTACCCATGGTCCCTTACCCCCAGCATACCACACACTGTGATAAGTATCATGCTACTAGAGTCCTCAAACAACCTATAAAGAACCTACAGCAAAGGAGCATATGTAGGCTTGATTGGCATAAAACCTTCTCAGATGTTTCCAGTACTACCTATGACTACTCTAGGGACCCTTCTGGATAGCTCATACTAACTCTGTCAGTTTTGGTCTGTTTCACCCTGTTCCTTTTAGAGAAAGTACCTGATCTTCCCACCTTGGCCTCCTTATATATCCTGTGAACAGCTTCCAGTCTGATGGATGGCAGCGACATATACAGTGTTATAGATACATCTTCATAGACTCCACTTAACTAGTAAGACAGCAACTTCACCCATTTTGGCCTATAATGCCTGGGACGAACCCTGGGGCCTCAGGTACCTGTTGAAAATAATTCTGCCAAGTTATAGTATGGTCAAAGCACTATAGCTCCTCCCATGGTCTTCTGATCACTGTACAAGCAAGTGCCTGTCAATTGCCATTATGTAACAGATAATTCTAACATTTCTCAAAATTCCTCCAAGAGCATTTCCAATGGCAGATAGGGTAATAGCGTTCCAAAGATAGGGTAAGTATATCCATGGTGATACAAAACTGGTCCCCATAGCAGGGTAACATGACTCTCCTGGGCAGGATAAACTTACCCAGCCTTCAGACCTATCCTTAGGCTAGAGAGGATGTAGTCACATTACTTCCACTACTTAGATATATGTATTCCTTAAGTTCATTCTGTTCTTTAAGATACCCGGCCCATCAGGTATCCCTCAGACATGCTCCAACATGCCCAACTAGTCTATTATGGGACCTCTTGGTCTTATATATGGGCATAAACATAGGTTGCCATAGTTCTATAATGTAGGATCATTACATATGCCCAACCTGGCTTAGATAAATACTACTTCTATCTCAGGCTCTATTTCTATAGTTATTGGTACCAGGAAGACATTTATTATACTGTTGGAAAGCTAGTATTGAGTAGAACTAGAATACTGAGTATCTAGCACTGTGCCTAACCCTTGCAGAATCTGGTATCAAAGTCAGCACTTTACCTGAAGCAATACTACTTCCATAACCAGCTGGGACTCTATATATATTGGTGCTCAATAGACATTTATTATACTATTGAAAATATGGTATTCAGTAGAACTAGGGTGCTAAGTATCAGCCACTGCTCTTAGTGGGATCATATGGGTGCTGTTTTGAGAAAATAACTACACTTATGTTTTTTTTTGTTTTGAGTTAGAACCAAATTTAGTTTGCATGTCAACCAAACCTGCTTTGAGAAAAAGAGAAAGATAGGGCTAATATTGCTCCAAATTTAAATCCAAATATATTTCAAAGAGCTTAGAGCCTTTTCTATCAGCCACAAAATTCTGAAAATTATACAACCTGATTTGTAGCAACTGGAAAGTATAATCATTTTCCAAAAACAGTACCCATATGAAACCTGGTATCCAAGTAAGATTTTTATCAAAGAAAATGCCCCTTTCATAATAGACTACAATCCTACTGGTTAGATATTCTTTACACTTTTGGAAAGTTGACATCAAGTAGAAATAAGACATCAAGTATCAGTTGTTGTATTTATAGCACATCTAAGAAACCAGGTATTAATATCAGCACCTAACCAGAACCTTACTAACTTGACAAGCCTATAAAATCAATAAATCCCTGTACCAAATACTGGAGAGATGGTGGAGGGTGGTAGAAAGAAGAATAGAGAAGTACTTGTAAAAGAGAGAGCTGGTAGGGGGAGGTTAGTAGGAGAGAAGCTAGTAGGAAAGTAGTAAGAAGGAGTAGCTGGCAACTATAACTATTACTTAAAATCTCAGAATAGTAACTACTTAGCATCTCTTTCTTAAAATACAATCTGAATATGTAACTTCCTAACCTAAGTACTAGGATGTACAGAATACAATCAGACATGGTACCTAAGTAGTACTCAAGGACAGGATACAGTCAAACAAGATAGCTAAGCAGAAAATATACAGGATATATTGGATCCAGAATCCTACCTGGTTGCATCAAAAAACACTGCAGACACCTCTGATGCAGGAATTATTTTTTTGCTAATATTATTTTCTAGCCTTATTTCTCTTCTGACTTAAATCCTAATAAAAAAGTATGGCATATTATGAAAAATTGTCTACAAGATAATTTTCTAGAAAATATAACATATGATAGATTACAGGATGTAGTTAAGGAAGCTTGAAGAGCTGTGGGACAGTATGAATTTAAAGAGCTGATAGAAAGCATGCCAGTCAGATGTCAAGCAGTTATTGGGTGAGGCAAATGGCCCCTTTACCAAATAGTAGATACATATGAAAGGAATAAATTGAAAATACACCGGCGGAATGTTCCTGCTTGTGCTCGCATGGCCTCACTCAGGTTGCAACCTGGAATTGTCTCCAAGCCACTATTTGCTTCACTGACCCCCCTGCTAGCAGCGCACCCTTGCTAGCGGAATCGACAAAACTTATCCGCTGCACGATACCTCCGTAGTACTCGAGTACACTCATCTATCATACAAGGGTGGTCAGGAATCTGGATGGGGTGGTGATCAGACGAGTGCCACATATCATACTCAGCCGCATAACACGGGACACCTATCATACCCTATCTTAAACCCCACCCATCAAGCCCTGAGCACTCCCCACTTTTTTTAAAGTGTAAATCCCGAGTAGTTCTATCAAGCGCCTCTCTCAATAATCCCCCTGTTCTATGGTGCGTTCACTCCCGATTTCACTTTTTGATTTGGGTTGAGTGAACCCTTCGTGCCGGATATGCAGGTACTGGCATCATACAAGCATTACAGAAGGATAGGGTCAATCCGAGCCATCACCTTCTCATCTCCTGTGTGCATTGAAGGATCGTTCATTCCAGCCCAGCCTCGGAAGCCCGCAGCATCCTCGGGTTCCCCGTACTCAAGCTCAGGCTTGACATCGAGCAGCATACTATACCTATACCGTACTCGAGTATCATATGATCCTCCGTTAAGTTACCGGTATGATACTCGTACTGTACAGTACGGTACCCAAGGCCCCAACCACGGAACAGCAAATCACGGCACGGCTTTCGGAGGTTACTCATACCCTATATGTTTATATACAAGCACTCCCATCTTCAACCATCAAAACAATTATCGAGTGCTCGAGTAAAAAAAAAAATACACGTGTCGACTTTCCAAGCCGCGGATCAACTGGGGTCGCGCAGTACTCCACAGCTCTTCGTTTAAACGTCGTGAACTCGTAAAGGGGAATGGACATCAACAACGACAACAACAACAATAATAATAATAATAATACCACTACTACCTCCCCCAATAATTCAACCCCAATGTCAACCGCACACTGCTCGCCATCTTCCTTCCCCCTTCGCCATGTTTCCCAATCCCTATTTTCCTCAATTCCCGCATAGCCTTTTCCCACACCTCGCCGTCCGAAAGGATGTCCAGCTCTGCGACAACCTCCCCAGCCTTCTTGGCGACAATCTTGATGTTCCTAACATCCCGGGCACTCTCCAGGCGTAGACCCGCAATAATCCCTTCCCTCATGAACCGCGCGAACGACTTATATTCGGGGTAGTACAAGCGTATGGAATGACCCAGCAGTGCATCGGGAAACACCTCCCTCGCGGCAGCATTATTCGTGACCTTCACCTGGAAAAGTATGTTCAGCGGCAGGGCCGAGACATAGTCATCGTAGGCCGTAGATATGACATCCGGGACCGCCGCCATCGGAAGTATTCCATCCGCCATCATCTCGTCATTGTCGTCACCTCCCTTGCGGCTGGGATGAGCGTGGGGTGTTTTCTCATGGGGGGGCTCGGGAGAGGAGGGCCGCGGTGAATCGAAGAGATCGAGGGCGACAGTGTGGGTGAGCCTGCGTTTCTTGCACGGTGGCTCGAGGCAGGAGGTGTCGATTACAGCGAGCTCGAAAGTGCCCGTCATGGTGGAGTCGACGGATGGTGGTGGAGGGGATGGGGCATCACCTATGGTGAGGCGTGGGGCGCGAGTGCAGCATTGTGGCTGGGAACGAGCAGTGTGTTTTCTTGATGGCAGGGGGTGAGCAGGTGGAGGGAGCGACGAATGGGAGTCCCTTTCCTGTCATATGATAATGGGTTGATGGGAGCTGATGCCCCCCCGTGCCATACGGTAACCATTATCGGCATTCCGGGGGCGCTCGGCATTAATCAATCCCACATGTTGTTGACCTTGATCCATTCGAGGATTCTGTCGTAAAGAAAGAGTCGGGATGCTAATTCACTGTACGAGTACCACCAGTATTATATCATATAGGGACCCCTCGGCACCAGTCGATCGAACCACACTCAGTACCGTAAAATCTCGAATAATTGGCCTATGTGCTAGGAGGTAGAATTAAGGTGAGTCACGCTAAGTATTACTGACAGGATTGCGCAATATCAGTTTTAAAAGTCTTGGTACTAATCTAATCATAGGAAAAATTGATTTCATCTTCATCTTCCTCCTCAAGCTCTTGGTCATCAGCTTCAACCGCCCCCCCAACTCTCCAGTCTGATAGCCCCTCCTTTAGAAAATCTGTTGCTAACCCTTTAACAGATATTTCCTCATCCTCGCTTCCATCAACAGGAAGCGAGAGGCCAACAACTCGAAAGGCCTTTCGAACAACCTCCGCTCGCTCTAGCGAAAACCGCTCCCACGCTTTGCCTACCGCCCACGTAGTTGCTACACGCCGACGACCAATCATACTACTGTGTAATGAGCCCCCAGCAGTAAGTACCTTCTCCTCCTCGTCTTCGATTCCCGTAAGTCGCATTTCTAACGTTTCCTATACATAGTTTAAAGTTAGTAAGCTTAAAAAAGGTATGTTGATACTTCTAGGTACTTTGAGTAGGATCCTATCTCTCAGTTTCACTTTGATTGAACACCTACTTACCTTTAATATATCCTTAAAGGGTCGGTTTATGGAGATGTCGAGGGGCTGGACAATCCCGGTACAGCCCGCTGGTATGATGCTAACGGTGATATCGTGGGCTTTGAAGGTATCGAGAACTTCTTCTGTCTTATGTCCCGAAAAAAGATCAATTGCGATCAGTGTTGGCTGACTCTCAAGAACAGGAATGAGTTGCTCTTCGAGCCATTCAACCATATTGGTTGAATTGGCATATGCCGTTGGATTAAATTTTACCACAACACGTGGATCGTATTGTTGCTTCTCTGAGAGGATGGAGGCCCCAATTCCTTTCCCGCGAAAAAAGACAAGAGGTGCAACCCGAGGAATTCCGTCTGCAAAAATCGTGAGTTGAATGGTCCCTTGCCTCTTATCCCATCCAGATTTTGTTGACTGAAGCCAAATAGTTTTGTCTCCAACCGTATTGTAAGTCCGCCCCTCCAGATACTCGAAAGGAACAGGTGTCTGATCCATGTTGCATATATTTTGAAGACGATACCGGCCTACGGCACCTCCTCTCTTATCATCTTTACGCAGTTCTGAGTTTCGCCGATTATAGTGCATCCAGGCAAGTATAGATTCCCCGAAGTCCCGA
>LN890976.1:497894-526233 GCA_900010015.1 Tuber aestivum
ATTCGGCTGGGCTGCCGGTACGGTATTGGAGCACATAAACTGGCTTCTTCTTCTTCGTCTTCTTCCTCTCCATAGACAAACCATTCGTCCCCCCCCACAGACCAGTCCGACAGTCCACCATCATCACCTAACCCTCTCCCTAGGCAACCCCCCGAAGTGCTGCTGTCTCAACCTGCGATTCCTTCAAAGATCCTGCCTGTAATATCATGTAAATTACCAGCATCACCCTCACAAGTTTCAAGATAGTGCTTCCAACCCCTAACCACGATGATTTACATACTCCTCCCTCCCTCCCCCCCGTGCTTCCATCCACCATCGCCAGATCCCTCGTGGATCACGGTATCATATGCCTATAATCACCCCGACTTGCATCCGAACCCCATGCATCCCAACCACACAAAATATCTCTGGTGCCATCACCTGCTGTTCTCACCATCCGGGAATTGTTGGGTTAGGCTTCAGGCCAAGGATTCCCTAGAAATAGGGGGCCCCAGGGTTGGGGGGAGTATCTCATGCCATACCGGCATGATACTCGAGTACACCGATAGCTTAGTTACCGTAGCTGGCGCATACCGGTACTCGAGTAGACCACCATGTGTTAGAAGAACAAAATAAGTTTCAACCAACCCATCCCACCATCCCCTTTCCACCCGCTCAGTACGTTCTGGTGCTGTGCCGTACCGTACTCGAGTACTCGTACAGCACAGCACTCGTTCGAGGGTACGGTAATCGTATGATACATGCTCCAAAAACTAGCCTCTTACCACCACTCTCCATCTCCAACAAACGTCCCATCCCCACAAACCCCAACAATCCCCATCGAAATGTCCACGCCCACCCCTCCAACCCTGCAAAAACCAAAACATGTAAAATACTGGCTCCGCTGCTTGAGAACCTGTCTGCCGACTGACTACACCAGCACAGACCTGAACCGACTGACCCTCGGGTTCTTCTGCATCGCGGCTCTCGACCTCCTCGGCTGTCTGCACACTGAGACGACGGAAGAGGAGCGCGCGGGATGGATCGATTGGGTATACAAGAACCAGTTACCCGCTGGAGGATTTCGCGGCAGCCCCGCTACGGACCTGGGCGAAGGGGGCAGCGGTAGCGAGTGGGACCCACCGATTGTCCCCGCCAGTTTCTTTGCACTCGCGACGTTGGTCAGCTTGGGCGATGGCCTGGGACGTGTGAAGAAGAGGGCGTTGCTGGAGCTCCTTCCAAAGGTGCAGAGGAAGGATGGGAGCTTCGGGGAGTGGTTAGGTGGCGATGGGCAGATCATTGGCGGGAGTGATATGCGCTTTGTGTATTGCGCTGTCGCCATACGGTGGATCCTGCGAGGCAGGGAAGGGAAGGGTGTGGTTGAGGGGATCGAGGACATTGACGTGGAGGGGGTTGTGAGTTTCATTAGATCCGCCGAGAGTCACGAGCATGGAATTTCCGACAAGGCGTTTGGGGAGGCTCATGGTTTCTTCCCTCTTCCTGTGCTGGAGGGTGGGATTGGGGCTGACGAGCGTACACAGCGGGATTGACGTACTGTGCCATCGGAGCTCTGGCCCTGCTGGGTCGACTGCACCCCACCTCCGATGGACTCTCCGCTCACGCGAACATTCTCAGATGGCTTACCTCACGCCAAGTACCTTCACAAGCGCAGGACGAACTAAGAAACGAGGAATACGTGCACCAGATAGCCAATGGCACGGAGCAAGAGATCGCAGCTGGGGCTGTAATCACCTACGGGGCGGATGGAAAGCCACTCTGGGCTGGCTTTAATGGAAGGTGCAATAAGCAGAGTGATACGTGCTATTCATTCTGGGTTTGCGGAAGTTTAGATGTAATCCCCCCAACTTCCAACAGGCACCTGAGACTAACTGAGCCTCAGATGATGAGAAAACTCCATCTGATTGATTTCGACAGCAATCGGCGATTCCTACTAGAAAAGACACAACATTTCATTGGGGGCTTTTCAAAGCTACCCGTTCCCGGGACGCCGCCGGATATCTTACACAGCTTCATGGGACTGGCCAGCCTTGCACTTATGCGAGAGGAAGGGCTTAATAGGTTGGATCCCACGCTCTGTATAAGCATGCAAGCGAAGGAGCGATTGGTAAACATGGATTGGTGGAGGGGCGTGGCGGCGTGATTAACTGATTATCATCCTCTTGAGTGTATTTGAGGTATCCTGAAGATCGAGATTGCCCCTATGTAGCGTCCGCGGCACCATTCCACTATGATCAAGATATCACTGGTAAATTTGCCACGATCGGTTTGATGCAAAATGTTATTCGAGTGACAATTCATGATCCATGTCCAATCCCTTTGAAAGTAAAACAACTGGGGTTAAAAAACATTAAACCTGGGAAAACCCTCTGCAGGAGAGGGAGAGGGGGAAAAAAGAAAAAGGCCGCCATGGCCTATTCCCCAGACTTTACCAACCTCCCCCAAACATGGGGCATGATCGTCCAGGGCTCCTCCTCCAAGTCCACCAATTCATTGGTCTCCCATCGCCCAGTCTTGAGGAGGATCTCACCCGTCCTCCTATTGAGGTTGCACCCATCGAACGTCTTCGGCCAGAGGATCTGATAAAATTCTGCAAAAACGCCCCGGATTAGCTCGCCCCACCGCCCTTATCCGACGCAACTTGCCCAACGTACCTTGCAGCGACGCGGAGACAGCACACTTCCCATTCCTAACATGTTCGTAAACCAACCACTCACCCCCCGGTTTCAACGACTCGAACAACGCACCCACAGCCCTCTCCATGAACTTTTCGTTCATGGAGCAGAGCACACGGACAGTGAGCACGGTATCCACGCTCCCCGCCTCAACGCCGGCAGCCCGCAGACCATCCACGTCTTCGGCACCGAACGGCAGAATGGTGTATACCTCCGTTAGCCCCTCGTCGTCGATCGCTTTCTGTAATTGCGCGTGCATGTGGATGTTGGGCTCCAGACCATAGATGTGTGTTACCAGTGGCGGGCGCGGGAGGAATTTCAGCGTAGCGCCGACACCGGGCCCGACGTCTAGGACTTTTCCACGGCATTTGGAGTTGATGCGGCTAATGCTGGGTTGGTCGTGAGCGAAGAAGAACCGGGTGCCAACGTACTGCCAGAAGAGGCTGAACCAGACATTGCGGAATGTTGAAACGGTAGGGGGGAGACAGAGGTGGAGGAATAAGGCTTTGACGCCGAATAAGGCGGAGAGGAGGATGATGTAGGCGGGTGCGAGGTAGTTTATTGTGCGGGCGAGCATGGCTGTTGTTAGGCTGGAGTGCTGGTAGTGGTGGTAGTGGTGGTGGTGGTGGTGGTGGTGGTGGTGGTGGTGATGGTGGTTAGAAGAGTGGATGGGGGAGTATTTGATGGCATTCCACCGGGTTTTGTGGCGGAGGGGCCGTGTTCGAGTCGGGTGCAAACTGGGCATTCTGTTCCGATATTGCGAGAACTGGCAAGTCTCCACAGTCTGACGGGTCGAGACTTGCTTGTGACGTCTATTCCCTGTGCGGGTACCCGCAGCGCGAGGATCTCGTGAAGCCGGAACAGACTGTATGCAGCCCGGATTATTTCGCCACCATTGACTAATGACTACCCGATTTGTTAGTGGGTGATTACAATTCTTCTGGGGCCTCGACCAGTGCTCTATTGGCGTTATTGTTCTGCTCAGAGGGAAAAGAAAAGGGAGGGAAGAGGAGGGAAGAGGAGGGAAGAGAAGGGAAGAGAAGGTTGAAATAGAATTGAAACCAAGGGGTGTAGAACTTCGGGCCTGTACGGGCTCATGTACAAACAGTTAATATCCAACAATCTCGATACCTTATCATACCGCATGATAATCCGTGAAGATGCGTTGGGTCCCCAGCATCCTGCGCTGTGGGGATCTCTAGGGTCGGAGGGTTGATAGAACCCGGCGGCCACAGTGGGTATATGCCGGTGGGATATGGTTTCTGATAATTCAAGAACTGCTTGGTGGTACGGCGTTTGTTCCGTTCCCGAGTGGAGGAGAGAGTGTGTGGTGGAGCTTGAGAACCGAGACAGCACCGTATGTGAGAACCTCGGTAGAATCAGTTCCAGCAAGATTCCAACAGAACACAGCGACCACCAGCGATCAATGCAAAGACCTGCCAGTTCTAGCGACGCCGGGACAAACTGTAGGATACCGTGGGGGGGCGATACTCTCATAAGATGTTGAGGGGAGCATTTCTCCGTGGCGCAGGGGGTCTAGGAATACGGTACGGTTCAGTAGAGGACGAGGGCCTATCGGCCGTGTCATGAGAGTTGTCGATAGAATTGGTCACGATGGGCCCATGGGCCGTCTGTCGTAGGCGGTAGGCACGTGTCTCACGGTACTACCGTAGTACCAGTACTTTGCGCTGTACAGTACAGTACAGTACTGGTACTCAGTTTCTCACCCGGTCCCGACATGGCACCGCAAAACAAAGCTGCTCCGGTAGGAGTTCGAAGGGGATGTCACTATGGTATCCCGGTATATGAGTAGTCTGCCCACCCAGAGCCATCCACAGCAGCGCACCGCGCGGTGGGAAAAAGGAAATGACTTCCTGCGCGGTTGTAGGAGTTTTGATCATAATAATACCATTATCATAATATGATTATTACTTTTGCCCTTTGACCTAACTTAGGTTATTGCCGGCTTTAGGGTTGGCCAAAAGCGAGCAAGGTGGTGGAAACATACCGGCATCTGATCGAGCTGTAAAACCCATGAAACCGGGCGGGGAATAGAGGGCCCTAAAATGCCTACTTCCGCCATGCTTTTATGTCTTCATTGGGGTATCATTTTGCAGCTGTTCCCCTCAAGCACAATCCCAGCCGGGGCAGTTTCGGGGTACTTGGGGATCGGCCACTGCGCAGCCTCGTGGGGGGAGTGGGTATGAGAGGCTCAACGTTTGTGGGGTTTGATGGGGTCTCTATGTGGGCGACAACCTCTGGAAACACTACCGATATTGATAATACCGGTACTTGTATGATATGATAATCTTATTATACCGGTATTATGATACGGCAGGCTGTAACCCTCGCCCCGATCAGACTGCCCGAACCCTCTGTCGGCGGTGAGCGGTGCGACAGACTCATATTAGCAACCCGGCAACATGGGTACAATACTTGGCCATTTATCAAGTATTGGGACACTTTCGCATTATTAACACCTGCCTGGGCGCTAAGCGTCCGAATACTTTATAAATGGCTGAGTACGTACTCAGCGAGATTTTCAGACAGAGAGGGCCCATCCGCAATGGATTGCGTACGCACGAGAACAATTAAAGATGGTATTGTGGCTGCGGTATGTGCTGAAACGTCGTACTTTGCCGAAGAGGAGAGTATTGCCATCTTGGTTTGGGTTAATGGTATGGTTTTGTGAACGGAAAAGGGTGGTCAATGCGAATTCGCCGTGAGGCCGTAGTATGGGGTGCACTTTATTTGAAGTTGTGATATGGGCGCGGGCCAAAAGGTGACAAGGGAAGCTTGTGTCTAAGAGTGATCGAGCGGATTCCATATAGTAAAAGTTATTTCTGCATAAAGAGCCTCACAAAATGAATAGGTCAGGGTATCATAGAAGAGAAGGAGAATACGAGTAAGGTTCGCCCCCAAGCATCATGCTCGACACACCCTTCTCCTTCAGGCCTTCGGGATGAGAAAACATGGGCGACCCAGTTATGCGATTGTCGATAGCCTCACAAGCGCCAGATTTGGCAGGAACTACAGTACCGGTACTGTACCCGTACCGTACTCGTACGAGTACAGTACTATAGTAGGTTGGGCCACGGACTTGTATCATAACCCGCCAACCGCGTTCCGGAAACTTTAAAGAAACCGAATAACGCGGTATTGGTTGTCCCCGTATGATGAAGTAGGGTGAAATTTGGGCGGCATCTCCCGGACCCCTGTATCATCAAAAAATCTCTGTGGTACTTGCGGATAGTCTATAGGTGTGGTTAGACCCGATCAAGCCACAGAGGACCCCAAAGTCCACAATGAAGTCTCTCGTGGAATAGCTTCACAAAGTGGTGCTACTAGTAAGGTATGTGGACCTGAACAGGAGGCAATGCAACAGTCCTTGTATGACAGGTTTTTTTTTCTTTTTTCCCTGGAAGGAATTCCTGGCAACCCGCAGCAAATGGCGAAGTGAATTGCATCCCCCTTAAGGGAAGGAGAGAGAACCGGCCCAATGACAGCCGGAGCGCACTGTGCAGGATACCGGCACCGTTTGAGAGCTTCCAACCGCCCTCCCTAATGCATACCGTAAAATTTACGGTATGCAGGCGCTCACAATTGAACGACGTACCGGTATGTGAACAGGACGACTATTGCATGGCGCTGAGATCTAGGCAAGAAAGGCGAATTCTGGATGGACTCGAGTACTTGAGTACACAGTAACAGCCATGTTCACAACCCTCGTTCAAATGCGGGCGGAAAGGAGTCGAGAGAAAACTTTGAGGGGGGAACAAAGGACCGTGGGCCGGGGGGGAAATTTTTCCATAGCGAAGAGGGCACAATTTCCCCACGGCTGCCCAGAAATTGAGCAGCATCATAGCGGCAGGTGGAGGGAGGGGAGGAGGGAGTAGGTGAGCCTGGAAGATTGTTGAGGAGACGGGGCGGCGGGGGCCCTGTGTACCGCATTGAGCAGTCAAGCGGGTTGGGCGGGCGGACTGGTAGTGGAGAGGACACGGGGCATTTGTGGCTATGGCAGCATGATATTTTTTACTATTTCACCAGTGGAAGGCAGGCATGCGTGGAGTGAAAAAAGGTATGACAGGAGAGAACGAGTAACTTATGGTAACTTAAATCTAGAACAAGAAATCACAACGCTCTCGGCATGCCTAATGTCTTGGCATGAATATGCCTAGGAGATCCATTTTAAGGATAGTGTTGCCTTGGAATGGAAAGGATGCAGCCTGCAACGATACTCGTACTCGAGTACCGTATCAAATTTATGGAACGGTGTGGTGCAAGTACTAGTAGTCTACTCGTACCGGGGGTTGTGGGTAGTCTAAGTCTGTCGAAGTCCCGCTCATTGGCTCCAGGGCCGTGTCGACCACTTAGAGAGCAGCATTTGCTCCAGCCTTGCTTCAGCCACTGTGCCAAGAGTTCAACAGACTTTTTTCCTTCACCAAACTGTGAAGGAATCCACCAATTATGTGTTCTTGGAGGCTTCCATACACATACAAACTCGGTCTATGAGAGCAAAGTTCGACAGACTTTTGCGCACACCCTAAGTACAGTACGGTGACTCGTTAGCTGTTATAGGTAGCTGCCACCGCGAATTACCGGTTCCAGGGCTGCACAGGTACTCGAGTACTGGTACTCGTATCACAAATACTTATCTGGATTCCTGACAGGCCTGCGTAGCAAGGGTGCTCGAACACCGTGGCCTATCGGTATGGTCAATGAGTACCGGTACCGGTGCCCGAGTACGGTTTAACCCAGTCCCGGCGTCGGCGAGATGGACGGATGGGTAGGTTGTGAATATCATAGAGTGCATATAATTTAGGTTGTCGGAGAGAGGTACCGTACTGTACTGGTGCTCAGGTTGAGCGTGAGAGAGGTGAAGGGGTGTGCTGGCTCGTAATTTACCCCAGCCGGCTTGGGCCATTCAGGGAGCAGCAAAAATCGTTGAGCCACTGTGGCCGGGGGAGTACAGTACCGTACTCGTACAGGGGGAGGATTCTCCCGACTCTTTTCCACCCTCAAAACATGCACCCGGGATTGGCACTTCGTCTGGTTACACTCACCAAATCTGGTCTATTGAAAACTGAAATTGCCCTCCCCGAGCAATTTATAGTACCGGTACGAGTACAGGTGCAGCATTGTTGTGCAGGCATATGCGGTTGTCTACCGGTACCTGAGTTGCTGAATTGCCGTAATAGTGCACCAACCTTGAGCGGTAGGCGGTACGAGTACCGGGGTGGCAGGATAAAGGTTTTAGGGGTTTTCTGGTCATGTTTTACAGGGTTTACCCATAGAATTTTCTGTTTGGGGTGAGGTTTAGCAGGTGGAAATTTTTCACCTGGAGGCATGGCCTTGCCTTCCTCACAGAGAAGGGAGGAACAGAGCATGAGATCCATCTGACACCACCTTCTTTACCACCTTCCTTGTTGTTGTTTTGGAGCTTTGTTTCCCCACTCATTCCCCCTTGCTTTCTCACTGGGTTAATTTATACTGTCAACTTTATCAGCATAATTCTATTCTCTTGTCTGATTTAATATCATATTATACAATCAACACAATTACACAGGTGTCAGCTCTGTCAATCACACCATCCAAGTTACGGAAGACAACAGAGATACTTCCACACCGGTAGGATGGGTTGATCATAGAGGAATTCGTAGAGTACTTGTAGAACTGAGCACGCATCGAAGCCCACGAATTATTCCTCCCACCGTACGCTACTCACTTCCCCTTCCTCCATCTCTGCCACGGCTGCAATCGCGGCGCATCCTTCGTACGCACGGCTCACCACTCCTCTCCTACAGTGCCCAGCCATATTTTCATCGAGCTTTCTGCCTCTCCCCCCCTATCTTATTCCCCTTTGCAACGCTGTCAGCCATTTGACCACGAGTTCTTTTTAATATCTCCCTACCTCCGCTTTTCTCTTCCATTCCTTAACCTCCCCTCCTCTTCCCCCCCCCCTTTCCTGCCTTACTGCTGTGGTTTCCTCATCAACCACATCAACCACAATGGGCGGCTCTCAGTCTGAGGACTCCTTCGAGTTCGTGGACACTCCACCGGCGTCGACACCTCAACCGGCATCTGATTCATGTGGCGTCAGGACTACTGATGTGAGTACCGTCCAACCCTCATGATAACCCCATGCCGTTAACGTTGTTTCTGCCCATCAATTGGGGAAGTCTGACGTTTCTACAGTATCCCGCTATCCCCAATTCACCTCTTCCTGCCGAAGGTTCAGGGAATGACTCTTGGTCCAACACGCTCATGTTTGGGCTCTTGCTTGGCGTTCCCTACTACTTGAAGTACAAGGTCGGCGGCGGATTCAAGACTTTTGTCTTTTTCGCTCTGATTGTGGATCTTCCCATCTTGGTTGGATTCTGGGTCGTCATGTCCACCTACTCGCCGAGGAAGAATGAGAAGGTCAAGCTCCCTGGGAAGGGTGTCGAGAATTATCTCGAGTTTCACAAGCAAGAAGATGCCATGAAATACAGGGGCAACACTAAGATTCCCATGGAGGTTTTCTACGAGATGTACTTTGAGGGCGATGTTTCCTTCAAGGGAGACTGCTTGGAAATCCTTGAGCGCCGTCACGACTGGGCCAGCTTCCAATTCACCAAGGGTCTCTTCAGACACTTTTTATTGGGCATGATTCCCGAATTGCTTGTGCACTCCCGCTCTCAGGGTAAGAATCTTGGGCTTTGTCGCTTGATTGTGGGATTGTGCTAACGCGGACAATAGACGAAGAACAGGTCCGTGACCATTATGACCGTGGTGATGACTTCTACGGTTGGTTCTTGGGCCCGCGCATGATCTACACATCCGGGCTTATTTCCGACATCCACAAGGAGGAATCTCTCGAGCAGCTCCAGGACAACAAGCTCAAGGTCGTTTGCGAGAAGATTGGTCTTGGGAGTGGTGACCGTATGCTCGATCTTGGCTGTGGATGGGGCACTCTCGCTCGCTTTGCTTCCAAGAACTATGGCGCCCACGTTACCGGTATCACCCTTGGCCACAACCAAACCGCATGGGGCAACTCTGGCCTCCGCCGTGATGGAATCGAGGAATCTCAGTCGAGGGTTTTGTGCATGGATTACCGTGATACTCCTGTCCCTGCTGGAAAGTACAACAAGATCACTTGTTTGGAGATGGCGGAACACGTTGGCGTCAGACACTTCGGAGCTTTCTTGAATCAGGTTTATAACATGCTCGAGGATGATGGAACCTTCTTCTTGCAGATCGCTGGTTTGAGAAAGTCTTGGCAATTTGAGGTAATAAGCTTTTCCAGTTCCGGATGTTTTGATCAGGATGACTAATGTGGGCTTCGATAGGACCTCATCTGGGGATTGTTCATGAACAAATATGTTTTCCCTGGCGCTGATGCTTCTACTCCTCTTGGTTGGTTCATTGATAAACTCGAGGGCGCTGGTTTCGAAGTTAAGAGTGTTGATACTATCGGAGGTAAATATCTTTCATTCCATGTTGCGATTGAACCCTGGCTTATGAGTTTATAGTTCACTATAGCGCTACTCTGTGGAGGTGGTACAGAAACTGGATGGCGAATCGTGAGAAGGTTGAGGCCAAGTATGGGAGCAGATGGTTTCGCATCTGGGAATTCTTCCTTGCCTACTCGAGCATCATCTCTCGCCAGGGTAGTGCTACTTGCTACCAGATTGTCCTCCACAAGAATTTGAATGCTTTCCACCGTGTCGAGGGCATTAGCACCCAATACCAGCTTTCTGGCGCTCTTTCCGTTAAGAGGGATTAGGGCTGTGCTTTGTTCTTGCATTTCAGATTTCGGACGGTATATTGTTTCAGAATAGTGGGGCAGGTGAAAAAAGTTTTGTTAGCATACAAAGGTATATAGACGGCGGTAATGTGGCTCCTGTGGAAAGGTGAAATGGTCGGTGTTTGGAATTGTCGGTGAATACAAGTATATTCAATTCTGTAATGTTTAATACTGTAAATGTGTGAATTGGAGATGTGCCGGTCCTAAGGGATTGATCTTGCGAACTGGATCTATGATTGAATCAGGGGCTTGGCATCATAGGCGATAACATGGCGTTTGTCGAGGTTCATCCTGCGGTTCACAGCACCGACGCTAATTTGACAACATGTGGAGTTGTGTGAAATTGGCTTCTCTTCCCTTGTGAATAGCGGTTACTGTTATTAAATTTTTATGCTCGGGCGTGGTCCTGCAGTTTACAGCATGTCATTTGTAAATTAGAACAGGTGCAGAAAAAAAGCTTTGAAGCTGGCAACAAGCACTACAACTAGTACGATCTTGGCGACAAAATTCGTCGGCACCTTGGCGGCTAACCCCATCTCCACACTGGCGAACAAACTATGGCAACTACAACCCCTCCAAAGACCTCCCCCCACAGCGAGTGGACAACACCTGTCCGTGCAAGAGTACTTGAGCGGCTTTCACGTGGGTACAATAAAAGTGAAATATTTTGTCAAACTGGGGTTCCTCGGCAAACAATTCAAGAGTGGACGCAAAAACTGCACTCTCGGCGTACTGGTAAACAGCGCTCGGGTTGACCACACCTACTCACACAAAGTGATGTTCGGCATATCATATATGTCTTACGACACAACTGGGAGGGAAGAAGGCTGTGTTGGAGAAAGTTAGCTTAAGAGTCGGGATTCAGTGTTTCAGGAAGGACAGTTCAGCAAGCGCTAGAGGCTGAAGGATATATATGCTGCAAAGCCTGTAAAAAGCCTTTTATTAGCCAGGATACCCAAAAGGCACGTCTGACCTACTTGATCGAGCATATCCAGCAGCCGAAACAGTATTGGTGGTCTCACATTTACGGCGACGAGGTCAATTTCGATACATCCCACAGAGGCTCAGTGTAGGTAACACGACGATCAGATGAGTGCTACTACAAGGACTATATTCAACACACTTTCAATAGCGGTCGTGCGTTGGTGCCAGTCTAGGGTGCCATTAGCTACAACTGGAAATCCCCGCTTGTCTTCCTTGAGCCTACTGGAAAGCGTGGAATCACCTCCAACGACTATCAACAGCAAGTCCTTAATCCTATCGTATCCCCTGCCTTTCATGACCACCTGATTGGGTATTCACCATCTCCTGATAGTCAGTTTGTGGAAGACCAA
The DNA here is from genome assembly GCA_900010015.1 of Tuber aestivum. Taxonomy (NCBI): domain Eukaryota; kingdom Fungi; phylum Ascomycota; class Pezizomycetes; order Pezizales; family Tuberaceae; genus Tuber; species Tuber aestivum. The sequence continues at coordinate 509,687 of LN890976.1, forward strand.
GCACCGTGGCATGGTACCCAGAAGGCCTTAGTAGAGGTTAACAAAGAATTAGGCATACCGCTTCACAAAAGACCCCCATCATCACCCGACCTCAATCCTATCGAGAATGTATGGAGAATTCTAAAGCAGCATATCAAGGCGCGACCCCGGTTTCCTGGAACCTATGATGAGATGAGAAAGGCTGTGCAGGAGGAGTTGGGAAATTTGTAGCCATCAGATTGGAACTCATTAATTGATAGCATGTTTCAAAGATTAAAGGATTGTAGGGAGCGTCATGGTTTACAAACAAAGTGGTAATTTTCTTTTGCATGTATACTACAACATACTGTATGGGATGCTCAGGAAATGTCAAGCTTGTGTTGTAGTGGGATAATTGTTACTTGTATATCACCCCGGGTGCCGACGAATTTTGTTGCCAAGCTCGTACAGTCGTATCTGACAAGTCTATGTACCCTGCTTGGCAATGCTGCTACCACTGATTACCTCAATATCACCTCTGTAGTACTATGCTACGACCACACTCTCAAACTTCCAGAGAAGATCAGATGAAGGAAATATATGCCCTATATGAACATACTGAGATGAGGTATGGAAAAATTTCAGAGCTTATGAATCTCTCCAAGTCAACTGTTTATATAGCAGTCGAAAATATGAAATTCAGGGATGGAAACACCCCTGATGCCCCTACATCTGGCAGACCAACCAAGATTACTGATACCAGAAAAGGTAGGTAATTCAGATATTATCAATGCTGAGCCTCATCTTATACAATGAGACATTACCTAAAAGCCAGTATTATACTTAGTAAAGATACTATTAGTAAGATATCTGGAGAAGCTACATCAGTAATAATTTACTCTTGCGTCCTGCACATCTTGTGCGTCTGACACACAGAGCGCACAGGATGCAAACCATTAGTCAGGATGTCGGCTGAATTCGTTGTTGCGTCCTGATGTTTGCATTTGCAACCTCCTGCATCCTGACACTCACCAGACACATGGGACTCCAATCCCCTTGTGTTGTGACCCTTTGCTAGCTGGATTCTGAGCATCCTGACAATCCAGGCCCTTTTCCCCCAAGCATCCCGACGCTCCTACTACTCCTGCCTGGTGTTCTAACACCCTTACTACTTCTGGCCGCTATCCAGACACTCCTGGACCTCCTGCCCAGTGTCTTGGCCATCTGGCCATGCCTGCTTTGCCTCTGGAGAATCTCTGCTGCTTCCGCCTCTCACTGTGATGCCCATCAAGCCTCACCCTGCATTCCAATCCTGTCTGTATAAAGCCAATTCTGTTTGGATAACCTAATCTATATCAGTTGCCTTCTACTGCATGTCTTATCTGCTCTCCTCCTCCTAAGTTTCTGTCCCTATTCCTGTGTCTCATGACTTCGAAGAACTACATGTATGTGCCCCAAGTCCCATATTACCCACCTCTCCCATCCTGATTTTACGCTTGTATTTGACGACATTGGGATTTTCTTGCTATAATTGGAACATACTCCATATGTTGTGAGACCTTCGGTAACTACATCCGATTACAATTTGGTCTTGATATGTGTTGCAAATACGCTATTTACTATCGTACAGCATCACATTAGTCCACCATTTTACTCTATTAAGTACACTAGGCACTATTGAAGCTTGTGATCCGACTGGCACCATCAGTACACATATGGACTCCGTCAAGCCCACTCTTGATCCCGGTCCCACCAACTTGTTGCCTCCTCTCTCTTAATTGAAATTGCCTTTCTGCTGTCCTTTCATAGGCGTCACTTGCCCTGACTGTGAATCATTCAGACTAAGCAAGAGGCGCGATAAACTACATGGACTCGCCATGCTCCCTGATGTCAGACATCCTATCTGTTTCTGTGTATTACCTAGACTATCCTGTTCAAAAGCATGGGAGCTGGGAGTCTATCCAATGGCCATCTAGCTAAAATCAGAAGCAACCTCGTGATGCTGTAACTGTTTCTGGCTGCCCTGGTGTCCTAAATAGGCTTCTAAAGAGTAGTCAGTCATTGTCTGTCTACCCCAGAAGGAGTGGCTTAGAGCCTGATTGAATTTCCTGTGCTCAAGGTCCACACTTATAGTCTTAATATCATTATTATACCCTTCTACCTGATGATTCTGAATCCCGTATCGTTGGTGGAGCTGTTTGGTGATGATTTCGTGGATGATTTAGACTAACAACTCCTGGATCTGTGTGGGTGTTAGGGGGTAGGTAACTCTAACGTCAAGTGAGTATCTACTAGGCCCTATAATCTTCTGTCTCGGGGATAGTCAAGAAGGCTCGTGAAGATAGAAGTCAAGTAGAACGAATATATTGATAAGATCTCTTCTCCGGTCGCTGAGGATAGATGTAAAAGCTAGGGTATTTTTTTTTTTTTTTTCTTTGTTTGACTCATTTTGTATTTTGTTTATGGGACAAAAACGGCATATGGAGCGCAAGCTATGACGCCTAAAAAACCACCCCCCCCTGGATCAGGCCAAACGACAGAGCTAAAAGAACCCTCCGGGGTAGAAAAAAGTACTCCTGCCCGAAATCGTTCCTGTAAACTATGAACCAATAACCCCCACCGCCGAGCGACAAAAGAAAGCTAACTACCCGACAGTGAACCAAGAATGCGTCCAACCCCAAGAATGAAACACCTAATGGCAGAAACCCAAACCGAACTCCTGAGGGCTAATGGCCACAACTCAAATCCATCAGAGGAACTCCTAGGCCATATGACGAAGGCCAGGAGGATGGAGTTGAAGTCGCGGGTGCATAGGGTATAAGAGAAACCACCCTGAAGGCGGCGACTGAGAAGCGAGGAGAGGAGGTGTGTGGCAGGCGTGCCAGCGACTGTGTGTCCTCTGGGACAATCGACGATTGAGGCAGTAAGGTGCCAGCTTGAGAGGAGGTAGTAGTAGGGTACCAGCCAATCCCACTGTGGAGAGGAGCGCTAAGCGAAGCAGGTGTTTTACCACGTCTCTCATGTAGTCCCTTGTTCTGGGAGAGATAGCGTCACTATAGTGGAAGGGATCCCACCACCTGCCAGCCAAACAGGCCCCAAAGAGTAGAGGAGGGTAGACCCAAGTCCGTGACCGACAACTATCAGTAACCATGTTGATGTCCGACAAGGCAACCTCCTACGGGGGCAAGAGAATGGAGAGATTGACCATAGCCGGTAAGCTGTTCTCTCCTACTGCAAATGTAGTCCCGGCTGTCTGTTGAAGGTGGCAAAGGGGGTTGCCGGCGGTGCCAACGCCTAAGCGAGGCGGGGTAGGAAGAGGGGAAACATCACGAAGATGAGAGGCCTCAACGAGGGATGGAACCGAGGGAATCAAAAAATAAATCAGGACCGCAAGGGAGAGGGGAAGTGAGCCCACCTCCTATAGCCGAGGGTAGATGGAGGGAGATAGGGGGGGGGGGGTGGTGCTAGACGATGAAAGCCACGATAGTAACCATGGTGTTGAATTTTCAATCACCGGAGGTGTAGGGGAGATGGAGGATGATTTAAAAGCTAGCGATTTGTGTTTTCTTTTTGTTTAACTCATATATACTTTGTTAAGGTACAAGAACCTGCATGGAGGGCTAGCTATGGCAAAAACAAAACCTGAATATCAAAAGCAACAAACAGTAACAAAATATCTCTCCGCCAACAATGCGCGCCTGTGAGTAAGACAACCCACTGCGCCCGCCAGGGTGACTGATTGCAAAGTGAAAGAAAAGCCTCCTCCTGCACAGAGAAAACATAAACCATTGGAAGTCAAGTAAAGTCAGGAAAGACAACAGAAAGAAAAGCCACCACTTCAATCTGAAACTAGGGTGGTGCCAGGCGAAGCCAGTCCCGCGCCAATGGCGGGGGGGAAACTGGTTCTGGTGTTGGAAATGTATCGCGCCAGGCCCCATAAGAGGTCCTTATCAGCCCATAGGCGGGCCCCTGAGGCCAACGAATCAACTTCCGGGAAATGGAGCAGTCTCGAGGAGGCCTTAGAGAGACAGGAGAGGACAGCATGCTGCATAGTCTCTGGCCCAAGGCCACAGGCGAGGCAGGTGGTGGGTTTGTCAGGTTTGTTCCAGGTGGTATGGGCAGCTAGATAGCTCTTTCCGGCCGGAATTTGATGTATTCTCCCAGCCAGGAAGCGGTCCTGTCCCATAAAGGGGTGTGGGGCCTCCGGCGGAGGATAGGGATAGTGTAGAGGGGGCGGGGCCTGTAGCGCCGAATCCTGAGAAATGAGGGGCCGCGTGGTAGCTTTCAGGAGGGACTACTTTTGTCTGGAGGAAAGATTGTTGACTGACCCGGGAACCAGGTGCCTGTTCAGGCCGGGAAGAGTCCCCCTGGGGGCGATCCGAGACAGCGAGTGAGCGGTACCGTCAATAGGGAGGTGGAATCGTATGGCAGGAGAAGGCCTTGGGGTCTTTCAGAGGAGGGGGTAGGCGTTCCCCTTTTGCCCAACAGACAGGGCCCATTTGAAGTCTGGGGCCCTTGATGCTGACGCAGAGGGAAAGGATGAGGGGAGCCTGGCCGAAGCCTGGTTTATTTCAGGTGGCTAGCAGGCTATCCTTCAGGCCGCTATCTGGCGCTTATGGGGAAGAAGGACTCCCAGAGGGGGGATGCTGGCCTCGCAGGGGAGGATCGAGGTAGGGGTAGAGTGGAAGCAGTTGGGCACCCATAGGAGGACCCAGTTCCAGAAGACCTCCATCTTGTAGAGTGCAGAAGTGTTGGGTACCAGGAGATCGGCCCCGTAGGAGAGGATAGGAAGGATGAGTCTGACAGTGAGCCTCCTGTTAAGATAAGGAGACATGCCTCTACCGGGGGGAGAGAGTTGTCTCACGAGAGCAAAAGCCCCCTGGGCAACTGCCAAACCTTTCGCAAGGTGAGGAGAGGTTTCCAGGCTAGGAGTATACCAATAGCCGAGCCAGCGAACTAGCCCCACGGGGTGCAAGATGGTACCATACACGGTGACTGGGATGTAGGAGCGAGCCGCGTGGTCCCTTGAGGTCCTGCAGTGAGAGAGTTCGGTCTTGGGTACGGAGAAGGACTTGCCTATAGCACTCGCCCTCCTCTTCAATGCCAGAAAGTAGTATTATAAGTGCTGCACATTGCGCCTGTAAGAGGGAGAAGCCACCATCACAGTAAAATCATCAACATAGCAAAACATAATCCCCTTGGGGATATCCAAATGAAGAGGAGACACATGAATGACAAACAAAAGAGGAGAAATAGGAGACCCCTGTGGCGCGTCCACCTGAACTGGGGAAAACACGTTAGGAGACCCTTGAAAGAGAAGGCCACAATGCCTGTTTGAAAGGAAAGATTGAACCCAGGCGCAGATGTATGGTGGCACCCCCCTGGACCTCATGAAAGCAGTAAGCAGTGTAGAGTTGATGTTGTCAAAACCTCCTTTAATGTCAAGGAAGAGCGACGAGGCTTTGAGCCTGGGCATCTGGAGGCAGAGGATCTCATGGGTTCGGGCGGCGCAGGCATCGTAGGTGCTGATACCAGGGAGCGAGCCGCACCGATTAGGGTTGAGTAGACAGCGAGAGCAGGCGCGAATGGACAGCGAGAAGCAACAATCCTCTCGCGGATTTTCGAGACTGTCTGGAGGAGGACAATGATGCGAAAGGAGGAGGGGGAGGAAGAGTCTGGTTTTCCCGGCTTGGAGAGGACAACTCCATTGGCCTTTTTGCGGGAGGGAGGATGCAAGCTGAAAGATAGCAGGGGCGATAGAAGATTGATGAGGAGAGAGCGATTAGCTGCATGGACCTTCCGCCAGACCCCGTAGGGGATCTGGTCCGGGCCTGGAGCTGACGAGTTTGATGACTTGGACAGGGCCCTTTGCACCTCTTTGGGGGAGAGGGGGGGTGAGTCTCGGAAGGGCCTGAGGATAGATGGGGTGGGAGCAGAAGTCTGGTCTAGGAAGAAGTGACTCCGGAGTGCTGAATTGATCTGATTGGCGGAGGAGAGGCCAGGAAAGGAAGGGAAGCGGTCAGGGGCACTTCCAGTTGCGAGCCTTCTGGCCATCCAGACAGAGCGGGAGTAAACCTTAGCTAGGAACCTCTTCCAGTGCTCAGTCTTTGCCTTCTTGATGGCCTTAAAATAGATGGAGCGGGCCTCGGGGGCCTCCACATTGAGTGTCGGTGAGGTGGAGGAGCGGGACCTCCTGGCGGCGGCATTAAACACATGGTACAGCGAGGTCAAAAGGGGTGACCACCAAGGCTTGGACTTAAGTGATGGGTGTTTTAGTGTGGCTGGGGCCAGGAGTGGGGCTGAAAGTGCACTGAGGTGGCAATCGAACCAAGAGCTGAGGGCGGAAGCTGTGGGGAGGGAAGGCGGTGGCGGGACGTCGACTCCTTGCAGGGCCTCAAGTACTGGCGGCCAGTCCACCTTATCCCAGTCTGGGCTTGGAGGTGCCTTGTGCATTAAGGGAGAGAAGAGTTTGATGAGGATGGGGATGTGGTCTGAGCTGGTGGAGGGGAGATCAGGGGTCCAGGAATGTTGGAAGGGAGCCAAGAGCTCCTTGGCAAAGGCTAGGTCAAGAATGCTGTGCCTTGTGGCCGGGTCGAAGGAGAACCTGGTATGGATGCCAGGGGTGTTGAGAAGGCTGTAGCCAGCCTCGGAGGCCGCTTCAAAGCAGAGAGAGGACACCAGGAGATCCTGGTCAGAAAACTGGCGCAAACGGTCAGATAGGGGGTGGTGTAGGTTGAAGTCCCCAAGTGTGAGGGTGGGAAAATCATGAAGGGGAAAAGCATCTGCCGGCGGTACTATCCGGCGGTGGGATAACACCAAATTAAGGGAATACAAATTGTAAATCTGAAAAACATGGAGAGATGATGAAAACAAGCCCCTAGGCGAGTGGATGTCCAGCGCCATGAGGTCAGGGTGATCAAAGAAACAGGGAAGAACAGGGTAGGCTCCAAGGAGCTCCTGGTACACAAAGAAGGCTACCTTGGGCTTGCGGCCTGAGGTGACAGGAGGGGAGAAGCATTTATACATGGAAAAGGATGGCAGCTTTCCCCGCCAGACCAGGGGGTCTTGGAGGGCCACTACTTGGGGAGGAGAGGGGAGCGCAGCAAGGCTCTTAAACAGGGAAAGAAAACCATTCCTGCTCCCTAAGCAGTTATATTGAACAATGGAAAGAAATGGAAGGAAAGAGGGGGTTGGCGGCAATCGGTCCACCAAATTGGGATCCATGGGTCGTTCTATCACTCGTGGAAGAAAGTTGAGGGGAATGGAGATGGGCTACTGGATTCCCCTAGGGAGGTGAAGAAGGCAGCAGACTGGGAGGCAGGTGCTGAAGCATGGGGTATCGGGGCAACAACAGGTCAGGGGGTAGCTAAGGAGTAGGCATCTGGGAGGGGGGGAGTGGGTATATCAGCCTCGCCTGGCAGGCCATTGTCCTGGTCCATTGTATCGTCCCCCCTTTTATCCTCTGCCTCAGACCCTGAAGTCTGCTGCGTCGGCTGAGAAGGGTGAGAAGGGTAGGACATGTCAGTCGCAGGGTGGCCGGTAGAGCAGTTTGCAGACTTGGAAGAGGAGGCAGGGCAGCAGCCGATGACGGGTTTGAGAAAGCCCAGCTTGGGGCACGTGGGGTTGGGGCAACAGTGGTTGGACCTTGTATGGTTCGAAGCACAGATGGGCCAGACAGGAATGGTGGCAATGCATGCCGGCGCAGGGTGGCCAAACTTCCAGCAATGCCTACATTGCATGAACTTGTTCTTGGAGACCACATTTTGAAGGTTGCTGAGCTTGGAGTAGGGGAGGATTTTCGACCCGATGAGGACCACATCAGAGGGGGCGACAATGATGACCACTGAAGTGGTGGCCTTGCAGAGGAGGGGATCTGGCTGGAGGTAGCATGCACCAAAGATATCGACATCCTTGGCATTCTTGCCGGACTTGGTAAGTGCAGGGAAGAGGTCAGTTTGCTCCTGTGAGAGGCAAGCAACAGGAAAGCCGTGGATGACGAGCTGCACCTCATTGGGTGCAGGGCAGAAAGGGCGGTAGGGGTTGTTCCCAACAGCAAAGGACTGGTTGATTTTGTTGGCAAGCGCCTCGTAGTAGCGGGAGTAGCTGGTGGCCGGTGTGAGGGTGTCAGTAGTGAGAAGAGTAATAGGGCCAAATGCATTGACAGTGGCCGAGAAAGAGACGGGGAAGGGACAGTTGGCCTCCTGGAGGACGGAGGATACCATGTCAGGGGCAGTGGCCGCCAGGTATGTGGCCTCGGGATGGGGGACTGGGGCGGTTCGGAGTGCGAAGAAGCGACATTCGACAGCTGGTAGGCAGGCAGCCTCCCGGACATGGGAGGGGGCACTGCCCGACGCCGCGACTTGGGCTGCGGTAGTCGCCTTCTTCTTGCCCTTGGCACTGGTCTGCTGTACCTGGCCCCTGGGGGGGGGCTGCAGCGCTGGTGTAGGAGGAGGAGGGGGGAAGAAGTGTGAGGCAGGAGGTGGCAGGGCCTGGGCGGAAGGTAGACTCTTCGGGGAGCTAACCCTGGGCAAACTGGAAAGCTGGGAAGGAGCGGCGATGTCTGGCTGCAAAAGTGTGTGGGTTACCATACCACACTCCATCAATCTGCACGGGGGAGTCAAGGTCCTCGACCGGGATATGCAGGACGTAGCCCGGGAGGGGGGCGGAACCTTCCTCCAGGCAGAGCAGGAGCGGGGGGGGGGGTGGCGGGTGGCCCCGTGGCTGTTTTGGGGGGGGAGTGGGTGGGGGGCCCACTGGGGCAGCCGGGGAGTGAGCGGTCGACGCCGTGACCCTCAGGAAGAGGTCCCAGACAGTGGCTTCCAACGTGGGGAGAGAGGGGGGGTCCCTGGGAGCAGTCGCACAAGACTCCTCAAGAGCCTCTGGTCTTTAGATGATGCTGCCGATCGTAGAGAGGGCAGGGCAGACTAGTAGTAGAAGGATGAGCTCGCCAGCAGAGAGGTCCTGAAGCTGAGCATGGGTTGGGAGGGAAATTGGAGGGGCTGCTTGTCCTATATGGCGGAGAGTGCGGGCTAGTTCTTCCGTTATCAGGGAAAGATGAGCGGGAAGAGAGGGGGTTGGAGCCCTTTACTCATAGGGCGAGGCACAGCTGGAGGCTCGAAAGCCAGACCTTGAAGGCCCCGGACCAGACCCCTCCATGATAAACGGGGCTGTGCGGGATAGTGAGGGAGCTGTGCACTTAGAGACAGAAGCCAAAGCGAGGGCGGAATTATGTAAGTGGTGATGGTTGCCACGCAAAACCCTAGAGTTTTGCTGGGCCAAATGCGGTAATGTTTTTAAGCGAGAGGAAAGTAGAGGGCACGGAGCATTGTTTTCAAGAGAGAGGAAAGTAGAGGGTGCGGAGCATTTAAAAGCTAGGGATAGTTTTTTTTTTCTTTTTTTGTTTTAACTCATATATTCTTTGTTAAGGTACAAGAACCTGCATGGAGTGTGAGCTATGGCAAAAACAAGACCTTAATATCAAAAGCAACAAACAGTAACAAAATATCTCTCGGCCAATAATCCCCACCTTTGAGTAATACAACCCACTGCACCCGCCAGGGTGACTGATCGCAAAAGGAAAGAAAAGCCTCCTCCTGCACAGAAAAGACATAAAGCATGGAAAGTCAAATAAAGTAAGGAAAGACAACAGAAAGAAAAGTCACCACTTCAATCTGAAACTCAGTTCGTGCCAGCCGAAGCCCGCCCCCCCCCCATGGCGGGGGGGAAATTGGTTCTGGTGTCGGGAACATATTGTGCCAGGCCCCATACGAGGTCCTTATCAGCCCATAGGGGGGCCCTGGAGGCCAATGCATCAACTCCCGGGATATGGAGCAGTCTTGAGGAGGCCTTAGGGAGACAGGAGAGGACAGCATGCTGCATAGTCTCTGGCCCAAGGCCACAGGTGAGGTAGGTGGTGGGTTTGTCTGGTTCGTTCCATGGGGTGTGGGCAGCTAGATAGGTCTTTCCGGATCTCATTTGATGTATTCTCCCGGCTAAGAAGCGCTCCAGTCCCAGAAAGGGGTGCGGTGCCTCCGGCGGTGGATAGGGATAGTCTAGATGGGGCGGGGCCTGCAGCGCCCAGTCCTGAGAAAGGTGGGACTGCATGGTTGCTTTCAAGAGGGAGTACTATTGAGAGGAGGAAAGATTGTTAACCGACGCCGGGACCAGGTGCCTGTTTAGGCCGGGAGCAGTCCTCCTGACTGCGATCCGAGACAGGGAGTGAGCTATGCCATCAATAGGAAGGTGGAATCGTATGGCAGGAGAAGGCCTCGGGGTCTTTCAGAGGAGGTGGTAGGCATTCCCCTTTAGCCTAACAGACAGGGCCCGGTTGGAGTCCGGGGCCCTTGATGCTGACGCAGAGGGAAAGGACGAGGGTAGCCTGGCTGAAGCCGAGTTTATTTCAGGTGGCGAGCAGGCCATCCTTAAGGCCGCCATTTGGTGCTTATGGGGAAGAAGGACTACCCGAGGAGGGATGCTGGCCTCGCAGGGGAGGATAGAGGTAGGGGTAGAGTGGGAGAAGTTGTTCACCCATCAGAGGACCCGGGTCTAGAAGACCCCCATCTTGTGCAGGGCCGAAGCATTGGCTACCAGGAGATTGGCCCCATAGGAGAGGATGGGAAGGATGAGTCCGACAGCAAGCCTCCTATTAAGATAAGGAGGCAAGTCTCTGCCGGCGGGAGAGTGTTGTCTTACGATAGCAAAAGCCCTCTGGGCAAGCGCCAACCGTTTCGCAAAGTGACGAGACGTTTCCAGGCTAGGAGTAAACCAGTAGCCCAGCTAGCGAACTAGTCCAGCGGGGTGGAGGAGGGTACCATCCAGGGTGACTGGGGTGTAGCAGCGAGCCCCGTGTTCCCTTGAGGTCCTCCAGTGGGAGAGTTCGGTCTTGGGCACCGAGAAGGACATGCCTATAGCCCTCACCGTCCTCTTCAATGCCAGACAGTAGTGTTGTAAGCCCTCCACATTGAGCCTGTAAGAGGGAGAAGCCACCGTCACAGCGAAATCATCAACATAGGAAAACAAAATCCCTTTGGGGATGTACAGATGAAGAATAGACACATAAATGACAAACAAAAGAGGAGAAATAGGAGACCCCTGTGGCGCGCCCACCTGAACTGGGGAAAACATGTTAGGAGATCCTTGAAAGAGAAGGCGACGATGCCTGTTAGAAAGGAAAGATTGAACCCAGGCGCAGATGTATGGTGGCACCCCCTTGGACTTCATGAAAGCAGTAAGTAGTGTAGAGTTGATGTTGTCAAAGCTGCCTGTAATGTCAAGGAAGAGGGATGAGGCTTGGAGCCCGGGCCTCTGGAGGTAGCGGATCTCATGGGTGAGGGCGGCGCAGGCATTGTAGGTGTTTAAAAGCTACAGATTTCTCTTTTTCTTTTTTTTGTTTAACTCATATATTCTTTGTTAAGGTACAAGATCCTGCATGGAGCGCTAGCTATGGCAAAAACAAAACCTTAATATCAAAAGCAACAAATAATAATGAAATAATTCTCTGCCAGCAATCTCCGCCTGTGAGTAATACAACCCACTACGCCCGCCAGGGTGACTAATCGCAAAAGAAAAGCCAAGCCCCCTCCCACAGGAAGCAAACATAAATCATGGAAAGTCAAATAAAACCAGGAAAGATATCAAAAAGAAACACCACTTCAATCTGAAACAATGTTGGTACCAGGTGACACCCGACGCTTGCCTATTGCGGGGGGAAAGTTGGTTCTGGTATCGGAAATATATCCTGCGAGGCCACAAAAGAGGTCCTTATCCGCCCACAGGGGAGGCTCATAGCCTAAAGAGGCTACTCCCAGGATATGGAGCAGTCTCGAGGAGGCCTTAGAGGGACAGGAGAGGACAGCGTATTGCATAGTCTCTGGCTCGAGGCCGCAGGCAGAGCAAGTTGGAGGTTTGTCAGGCTCATTCCAGGAGGTGTGTGCCTCTAGGTAGCTTTTTCTAGCCCTCATTTGGTATATTCGTCCAGCCAGAAATTGGTCCAGCCCCATGAAAGGGTGTGGCGCTTCGGGCGTGGGGTAGGGGTAGTATAGCACAGGGGGGCCTGTAGTGCCCAGTTCAGGTAAAGGAGGGAGCGAGTGGTGGCCTTCTGGAGGGAGTACTTCTGTGAGGAGGGGGAGTTGTTGATCGTCCCGGGGACCAGGTGCCTGTTCAGGCCTGGAAGAGTCCCCTTGGCGGCAACACGGGTAAGGGAATGACCTATGCCATCAATAGGGAGGTGGGATCGTATGGCGGGAGAGGGCCTAGGGGTCTTCCACAGGAGGGGGTATGCGTTGCCCTTCAGACCAACAGACAGGGCCTAGTTGGAGTCCGGGGCCCTTGTAGCTGATGCGGAGGGAAAGGACAGGGGGAGCCTGGCCGAGGCCCGGTTTATCTCAGGTGGAGAGCAGACAATTCTCAAGCCCGCCATCCGGTGCTTGAGGGGAAGGAGGACTACCAGAGGGGGGATGCGGGCCTCGGAGGGGAGGATCAAGGTAGGGGTAGAGTAGAAGCAGTTGGTCACTCATTGGAGGACTCGGTTCCAAAAGACCTCTATTTTGTAGAGTGTAGAAGAGTTGGGTACCAGGAGATCGGTCCCGTAGGAGAGGTTGGGAAGGATGAGTCCCACAGCGAGCCTCCTATTAAGATCAGGAGGCAGGCCTTTACCAGGAGGAGAGAGTTGTCTTACGATTGGGAAAGCCCCCTGGGCGAGCGCCAATCATTTTGCGAAGTGGGGAGATGTCTCCAGACTAGGGGTACACCAGTAGCCGAGCCAGAGAAACCAGCCTAGTGGGGTGGAAGAGAGTGCTGTCCAGGGTGACAGGGGTGTAGCAGCGCGCCCCGTGGTCCCTGGAGGTCCTCCAGCGGGAAAGTTCGGTCTTGGGCACCGAGAAGGACATGCCTATAGCACCCGCCCTTCTCTTCCATGCCAAAAAGTAGTGTTGTAAGCGCTGCACGTTGCGCCGGCAAGAGGAAGAAGCCACTGTAACAGCAACATCATCGACATAGGAACACATAATTCCCTTGCGAATATCCAAATGAAGAGGAGACACATAGATAACAAACAAGAGAGGAGAAATAGCAGACCCTTGTGGCGCGCCCACCTGCAGTAGAGAGTACACATTAGGAGACCAAGGAAAGAGAAGACGACAATGTCTATTAGAAAGGAAAGGTTGGACCCAGGCACAGATGTATGGGGGCATCCCCCGGGACCTCATCAACGTAGCAAGTAATGTTGAATTGATGTTGACGAAACCTCCTTTGATGTCAAGGAAGAGTGATGAGGCTTTGAGCCTGGGCCTCTGGAGGCAGCGGATCACGTAGGTGAGGGTGGTGCAGGCATTGTAGGTACTAAGTCCAGGGAGCGAGCCGCATTGGTTGGGGTTGATTAGACTGCCTGAGCGGGCGACTATCGACAGGTAAGAGGCAAGGATCCTTTCTAGGATTTACGCAACAGTCTGGAGGAGGACAATGATGCGAAAGGAGGTGGGGGAGGAATAGTCAGGTTTTTCCCTGGCTTGGAGAGGACAACTCCATTGGTCTTTTTAAGGGAGGGGGGGTGCAAGCCACAAGATAGCAAGAGCAAGAGAAGATTAACGAGGAGGGAGGGATTAGCCACGTGGACCTTCTTCCAGACCCCATAGGGGATCTGGTCTGGGCCTGGGGCTAAGGAGTTTGATGAGTTGGACAGAGCCCTTTGCACCTCATTGGGAGAGAGGGGGGGTGAGTTACGGAATGGCCTGAGAATAGATGCGGTGGGAGTAGGGGGCTTGTAGGGGAAGAAGTGGGTCAGAAGAGCAGAGTTAATCTGTTCGGGGGAGGAGAGACCTGGGAAGGAGGGGAAGCGGTCTGGGGCGCTTCCGGAAGCGAGCCTTCTGGCTGTCCAGATGGAGCGGAAGTCAACCTCGGACAGGAAGTTCTTCCAGTGCTCTGTCTTTGCCTTCTTGATGGCCTTAAAGTATAGGGGGCGGGCCTCGCGGGCCTCAACATTGAGTGTAGGTGAGGGGGAGGAGCGGGACCTCCTGGCAGCTGCATTGAAAGCACGGCGCAGCGAGGTCAACAGGGGGGATCACCAAGGTTTGGACCTAAGTGAGGGGCGTTTTAGTGGGGCCGGGGCCAGGGGTAGGGCTGAAAGGGCACCAAGGTAGCGATCGAACCAAGAGCTGAGGGTGGGAGCTGTGGGGAGGGAAGGGGGTGGCAGGACGTCGACTCCTTGCCGGGCCTCAAGTACTGGCACCCAGTCCACCTTATCCCAGTCCGGGCTTGGAGGTGCCTTGTGCATTAAGGGAGAGGAGCGTTTGATGAGGATGGGGATGTGGTCTGAGCTGGTAGAGGGGAGATCAGCCGACCAGGAATGTTGGAAGGGAGCCAGGAACTTGTTGGCAAAGGCTAGGTCAAGAACGCCGGGCCTAGTTGCCGGGTCAAAGGGGAACCTGGTATGGATGCCAGGGGTGTTGAGCAGGCGGTAGCCAGCCTCGGCGGCCGCTTCAAAGTAGGGAGAGGACAGCAGGAGATCCTGGTCTGAAAACTGGCACAAAGCGTCAGATAGGGGGTGGTGTAGGTTAAAGTCCTCAAGCGTGAGGGTGGGCAAATCATGAAGGGTAAAAGCATCTGTTGGCGACACTGTCTGGCAGTGGGATAACATGAAATTAATGGAGTACAAATTGTAAATCCGAAAAACATGGAGAGATGATGAAAACAAGCCCCTAGGCGAGTGGATATCCAGTGCCATTAGGTCAGGCCGATCAAAAAACCAGGGAAGAACAGGGTAGGCTCCAAGGAGCTCCTGGTAAATGAAGAAGGCTACCTTAGGCTTGCGGCCTGAGGCGACAGGAGGGGAGAAGTATTTATACATAGAAAAGGATGGCTGCTTTCCCCACCAGACCCGGGGGTCCTGGAGGGCCACTACCTGGCCAGGAGAGGGCAGCGCAGCAAGGCTGTTAAATAGGGAAAGAAAAACATTCCAGCTCCCTAAGCAGTTATGTTGAACGATGGAAAGAAAAGGTAGGAAGGTGGGGGTTGGTGGCAATTGGTCTACCAAATTTGGATCCATTGGTCCTACTGTCACTTATAAAAGGAAGTTGAGGGGAACGGAGATGGGCTACTGGATTCTCTGAGGGAGGCGAAGAAGGCAGCTGACTGGGAGTCGGGTGCTGGAGCATGGGGTATCAGGGCAACAATGGGTCGGCGGGTGGCCACAGGGTCGGCCTGGGGGAGGGGGGGAGTGGGTGCGAGAGCATTGCCCGGAGCGGTATCGCCCTGGTCTATGGTGTCATCCTCCTCTTCATCCTCTGCCTCAGACCCTGAAGTCTGCTGCGTTGGCTGGCAGGGCCGAGAAGAGTATGACCTGTCAGTAGGAGGTGGCAGCCAGAGCAGTTTGCACAGTTGGAAGGGGAGGCCGGACACTAGCCGATGACGTGTTTCAGGAAGCCCAACTTGAGGCAGGTTGGGTTAGGGCAGCAGTGGTTGGCCCTCGTGTGTTTCGATGCACAGATCGGGTAGACGGGAATGGTGGTAGTGCATGCCGGCGCAGGTTGGCCAAACTTCCCACAATGCCTACATTGCATGAACTTGTTCTTGGAGACTGCGTTCTGAACATTGCGGAGCTGGGAGTAGAGGAGGATTTTGGACCCAATCTGGGCCACATCGGAGGGGGCGACAATGATGACCACTGAGGTGGTGGCCTTGTGGAGGAGGGGATCTGGCTGGAGGTAGTGCGCACCAAAGATATCGATATCCTTGGCGTTCTTGATAGACTCTGCGAGTGCGGGGAAGAGCTCAGTCTGGTCCTGCAGGAGGAAAGCGACCGGAAGACCTTGGATAAAGACCTGCACCTCATTGGGCACGGGGCAGAAAGGGCGGTAGGGATTGTCGCCTATGGCGAAGGACTACTTCATTTTGTTGGCAAGTGCCTCGTAGTAGGAGGAGTAGCTGGTGGCCAGCGTGAGGGGATCAGTAGCTAGGAGGGTGATCATGCCATGTGGGTTGACAGTGACTGAGAACGAGATGTGGAAGGGACAGTTGGCCTCCCGGAGGACGTAGGCTACGATGTCGGGGGCGGTGGCTACCAGGCATGTTGAATTGGTGTGGGGGACCAGGACAATGCGGGGTGCGAAGAAGCGACGTTCTGCAGCTGGTAGGGGGGCAGCCTCCCGGACCCGGGAGGGGGCACCGCCCAACGCCACGACTTGGGCTGCGGTGGTCGCCTTCTTCTTGCCCTTGGCGTTGGTCTGTTGTACTTGGCCCCTGGAGGGGGCTGCAGCGCTGGCATAGGAGGAGGAGGGGGGAGCGAGCGTGAGGCAGGAGGGGGCGGGGCCTAGGCGGAAGGTAGACTCTTCCAGGAACTCACCCTGGGCAAACTGGAAAGCTGCAAAGGAGCAGGGATGTCTGGCTGCGAAAGTGCGTGGGTTACCATACTACACTCCATCAACCTGTACGGGGGAGTCGATGTCTTCGACCGGGATATCCAGGACATAGCCCGGGGGGGGGCGGTACTTTGCTCCAGCGGGAGCAGGAGGGGGAGGGGGTGGCGGTGGGCGCCTTGTCTGTTTCGGAGGGGGGGGAGGAGGAGGAGGGGGGCCTAGTAGGGCACCCGCGGGGCG